>JAMWEH010002881.1:0-20000 GCA_024721245.1 Mitragyna speciosa | reverse complement strand
AGTTGTGGGTTGATGTTCTATTGCCTAGGTTTTTTGGTTTACGTGATTGCGTCTAGGATTTTTTAGTAATAGGCATTGGTTTTCTTTCTAACTCCAAATCCTTGGTGTTTTGGGTTTGTGTTTTATTGCTTAGGGTTTTGGGTTTAATTTTTTGTGCTTAGAATTTTGGGTTGATGTTCTATTGCCTAGGTTTTTTGGTTTACGTGCTTGCGTCTAGGGTTTTTTAGTAATAAGCATTGGGTTTTCTTTCTAATCTCCAAATCCTTGGTGTTTTGGGTTTGTGTTTTATTGCTTAGGGTTTTGGTTTTAATTTTTTGTGCTTAGAGTTGTGGGATTGATGCTTCTATTGCCTAGGTTTTTTGGTTTACGTGCTTGCGTCTAGGGATTTTTTAGTAATAGGCATTGGGCTTTTCTTTCTAATCTCCAAATCCTTAGGTGTTTTCGGTTTGTAGTTTTATTGCTTAAGGGTTTTGGGTTTAATTGTTTGTGCTTAGAGTTTGTGGTTGATGTTCTATTACCTAGGTTTTTTGGTTTACGTGCTTGCATCTACGGTTTTTTAGTAATACGCATTGGGTTTTCTTTCTAACTCCAAATCCTTGGTGTTTTGGGTTTGTGTTTTATTGCTTAGGGTTTTGGGTTTAATTTTTTTTGCTTAGAGTTGTGGGTTGATGTTCTATTGCCTAGGTTTTTTGGTTTACGTGATTGCGTCTAGGGTTTTTTAGTAATAGGCATTGGGTTTTCTTTCTAACTCCAAATCCTTGGTGTTTTGGGTTTGTGTTTTATTGCTTAGGGTTTTGGGTTTAATTTTTTGTGCTTAGAGTTGTGGGTTGATGTTCTATTGCCTAGGTTTTTTGGTTTACGTGATTGCGTCTAAGGTTTTTTAGTAATAAGCATTGGGTTTTCTTGCTATCTCCAAATCCTTGGTGTTTTGGGTTTGTGTTTTATTGCTTAGGGTTTTGTTTTTAATTTTTTGTGCTTAGAGTTTTCAATTGATGTTCTGTTGCCTAGGTTTTTTGGTTTGCGTGCTTGCGTATAGAGTTTTTTAGTAATAGGCATTGGGCTTTCTTTTTATCTCCAAATAGGGTTTTTTAGTAATAGGCATTGGGCTTTCTTTTTATCTCCAAATTCTTAGTGTTTTCGGTTTGTGTTTTATTGCTAAGGGTTTTGGGTTTAATTTTTTGTGCTTAGAGTTTTGGGTTGATGTTCTATTGCCTAGGTTTTTTGGTTTACGTGCTTGCGTCTAGGGTTTTTTAGTAATAGGAATTGGGTTTTCTTCCTATCTCCAAATCCTTGGTGTTTTGGGTTTCTGTTTTCTTGCTTAGGGTATTGGGTTTAATTTTTTGTGCTTATAGTTTTTGGTTGATGTTCTATTGCCTAGGTTTTTTGGTTTACGTGCTTGTGTTTAGTATTTTTTAGTAATAGGAATTGGGTTTTCTATATAACGCAAAATGCTTGGAATTCAATTTTCTATCTAACTCCCAATGCTTGGTGTTTTGGATTTTTGTTTTATTGCTTAAGGTTTTGGGTTTAATTTTTTGTGCTTAGTTTTTTGGTTTGGTGTTCTATCGCCTTGGTTTTTTGGTTTACGTGCTTGTGTTTAAGGTTTTTTAGTAATAGGCATTGAGTTTTCTATCTTACACAAAATGCTTCGCATTTCAAGTTTCTGTTTTATTGGTTAGGGTTTTGGGTTTAATTGTTTGTGCTTAGAGTTTTATGTTGATGTTTTATTGCCTAGGTTTTTTAGTTTACATGCTTGTGTCTGGGGTTTTTTAGTAATAGGCATTGGGTTTTATATCTAACCCAGAATGCTTGTGGTTTTGGGTTTCTATTTTGTTTCTTTGGTTTTTAGGTTTAATTGTTTGTGTTTTGGGTGTTGGGTTAATGTGTTATTGCCTAGGTTTTTTAGTTTACATGCTTGTGTCTGGGGTTTTTCAATAATAGCCATTGGGTTTTCTGTCTAACTCGAAATGCTTGGAGTTTTGGGTTTTATATTTTATTGCCTATGGTTTTTAGTGTAATTTTTTGTCCTTAGGGTTTTGGGTTGATGTTTTATTGCCTCGATTTTAGGTTACGTGTTTGTGTTTGTGGTTTTTTCGTAATAGGCATTCGGTTTTTTGTCTAACTCGAAATATTTGGGGTTTAGGGTTTGCCAAACTCATTTATTTCAAATAATTTTTCGTCATTTTAATTTATTTAAACTTTTAAATTAATATCATGGTCAATTTTTATTTATCAAATTAATCCAATACAAAATTTTTAATAAACTTGCTTAAAATGATTTTTTTTTTTTTGGCAAGAAAACACAATAATAGTGAACTCTAAATACATCAACTAAAAAATGACAACAGTATTAGCCTAAAAAGTTCACGTAATTAAAAAAAACTACCTTTTTAAAAAAGAAATAAGTTTAGTGTTACATCTTTTTAAAAAAGATTGCTATTTGTGTTTATTTTAGTATTGTGTTATTTATTATTTTTTATTTGAATTATTTATTTCTTTTTTGCCCTAATGTTGTATAATGGGCTAACTCTTCTTTGTTTTTCAAATTATTCTTTGACTAAGTTAAAAAATGAGTTATAACAACCATTTTTTACATATTGATTAAGAATTTCATATTGGGCTAACTTGATAAATATAAAAAGGACAATGATTTTTTAAAAAAGTTTATATAAATGAAAAATATAAAAAATTACTTTAAATAAATGAGTTTGATATTACCTTTTTATATAAATTTTGATAATTGAATTTATTTTTAGTGTTGTATTACTTATTGTCTAACAAAACATATATAAAAGTAAATATTAATCAAAGAAGAAAATTTCAAGGATATTAACTAAATATTAACTTTGTTAATCTTTTTAGTTTGGTATTTTTATATAATTGATAAGATAGAGAATATATAAATTTTTTAGCAATAAAAAGAAATGATATTAAGTTATAATTAATTTCATGAATAAAAGGGCAATAAAGTCATAACACTTACTTTTTTTGAATTTCTAACTTTGACAAGTCTTTCGGGAGTAAAGTGTATATATTTAAGATTGAGTGAGATAAAGTATAACTAACCCCTAAGTTCTAGAGGGTAAAATGTTATTAACCCTACAAGTAGATGAATAATCTCATATTCAGTATTGAAATAAAAAAATCATGCTAGTATCTCGAACTTTAATAAATAAATAAAGGTCATACTATGCAATAAATATAAAAACAACATATTAGTTACTCAACTTTATTATAAATAAAGGTTCTGTTTGACATTGAAAAGCAAAAAAGTTATACTTGGTCCTTGATTTTTATGTAAATATATGAATAAAAGTCATAACAGATATCTAACTATAAAAAAGTCATACTAGATTCTTGAACTTCAATATAATGATGATTAATTTTCATACTATGCAATTAAATATAAAGAATACATGCTAATTCCCCAACTTTATTTAATAGATGAATAGAATACGTGTCTTATATTGAAATATAAAATGCCATATTAGCTCCTCGATCTTTTATGTAAATAGATGAATAAAGGTCATATTCAATATAATCTTTAAACTGTAATATTAATTATTCAAACTTTTATAAAATCGATGTAACAGTTATTTTGAGAAATGAAACATAAAAGTCGAGATAAGTTGTATTACTTTTCCAAACTTAGGGGCTCTTTTCAAACATCGTGATGATAACTTGGACATATTCTTTATAATTTATTAACTATGTCATTTTGTTAATTTTCCCAAAAAAAAATTTATGTTAGTGAACTTATTGATATCTCTATACCAATACAATTTCTCCTTGATGTTGTCTTTGCAAGGACAATCTTTACTCATTAATTAAATTTAGTCATTTCTTATATCACTCCACATATTTTCTAACAGATGCCTGTTTAGTGTGTAACTATTACAATTTTGGCTATAGATCTAAAGAGTCTTACTAATCATTATATAATACAAATCCTAATTCATAAAATCACTCCTAATCCCCTAAAATCATTTGATAGTAAAAATTGATTTTATTTTCACTATTTAACAATTTAAACTTTCAAATTTATTAGTTATTTTATGAGTGATTTTTGTAACTTTCGTACAATTGAAATTTTGTAAGATATTGAGGTTTAGTATTGTTTAAACCAAAAATTATATATCAGGGTGTTCTATTTTTTATTAATTAACATACTTAAAAAAGTTTATATACAATTGTAAAACCAACATGATGTACTAAACTAATAATTAAAGGTCATATTTTTTATTCAAACCTTATTGGTCATATTATGCAATTAAACATAAAAAATTCACTATATTTTTTACCTAAAAAATTCTAGAGGAAGATTTAGACGAATGGATGTGTAAATTCATTCATTCGCTCACCGTATATGCCGCTACACTCTAAGGTTTTCGTGCTTTCCAAGTGGTTTGTTTGACCATGAAGCTATATTATGTTTACTTTTCGAAGGAGGATTATGTTTAAGAAGAATGCTTGAATTGTCAAAATGGATTTCCTATGTCATTTATATTCTAATAAAAAATACATCGATAGCTGAAGGACTAATTGCAACCTCTATTGAACTCCCCGTCAAATCTTATACGAAAGGTGGGACATCACTTTTATCTGGAAAAGCCCCATAAAGACTTCGCAATCTCGGTCATTACAGTCAACCACAGAAACCATCGCCTTTATAGTACTTCTATAAGGATAAACAAGAGCTAATTCTTTCGAGCCCACAAATAAGCATATATTTTGAGATATCAAAATTAGAAATAGAGACATATGAATACTTGCCATTTGTTTTGCTACTACGGAGATAAAGAATCAAGCTACCATTTACTACTTCAAGAGAACATTTAGGAAAATAAAAACAAATTTGTCATACTTCACAGTTCAGCAATTAGTTCAATTCGACAGCCCCAAGGAAAAAAAATTATTACAAAGTCATTCCAATACATGAGTTTCGGGTGTAAATTCAAACACATAGATAAGACATAACTACAGAATAAAAGAAATTTTAGTTGTTGGTTAACTTACCAAATTGCCTTTATCTTCGGAGTTCCAAATTAATTAGCAATAGTCATCTTCGTCAGCGGTAGTATTTATTTGCTCCGCTAAACCAAGCTTTATGAATGCATTTTGACTTAGAAATACCTACAGTTTTGTTCACCCAATTCCAACCTGAGAGTGATGTATCAGAAGCAACATTTAAAAAAAAAAAAAACACCTGACTCGTGAATTTTGAAAAATTAGTCAGATTTAATCTGTCGTGGCAGGTGATAAAATGGGGTCAAGCAAAAATACTATTATCAAGTAACATATTCATGCATGAAAGCTACAACTCCCACACAATTCCAGAAAATGAATCAAAGAAAAAAACTTAAAAATCACCCATAAATGTAATAGGAAACCTTTGCCGAGTTAAGGACCATATCCTTGCAGTCGGGTAAGATGTTCTCAGACCATGCAAGCAAGTGAAGACACTTCAATCCTTAGTAAGTGAAGACATGCATTGATTTGTGGCAAAAGACAAAATCATTTAGGCAGATAGTTGATAGCATAAAATTAAAAAAAAAAATGCTATGCAATGAATAGTACAAGCCAATACCATGATATTTGGATAGAAAATTTTGATTCGTGAGAAGGCCTGTACATTGAACACCAAATATAGCTAATCTAATTTTGATTTCTTAGAAGACCTATATATTCAACACCAAGTATAGCTAATCTAAAATGAAGAAATTGTTCAAAAAGCTACAAGCTGATTGTAACTTGAGCAAAAATATATTTGCTGGTCCATTTACAATACCATATAGTATAATCAATATTTACCTCTAAATTTTGACCAAGAGAAGCAATTATTGCATCAATTTCCTCTGTAGCCTCTTCGCAGAGCTTCATTCTCATGTCTAAATCCCCCATTTTGGCTGTCTTATAAGATCTGCAAACACAAAGCGTGCTAAATTGACATACTAAATGTATAACTCCAACTACGAGTACAATTTTTCAGCAATACTACAATCAATCAAATTTTGTCTAAAGTTTATAGATATTAATCAGCAAACCTTGTATCTTTTCTTAAGAACATTTAATGTTGGCTAAAAGGCTTCCAAGATTCTCAATGCCATTGCATAGCTTCCAAGATTCTCAATGCATTGCATGTAATGACTTTCAATGATCCAGAACTTAGAGATCAGTGCATCGCAAGAAAACTCATGAGCTAGAAAAAAAATTTCTTCCACGCTTCCTTTATCAATTTGGCCTGCAATGAATCCTTTTCTCAACCAGAAGTTCTTGTGGAGAATCTGGAACCATTTAAAGATCTATAAATTGAGACTGGAATCCCCAAAAGTTTTTACGACTATGATTGTAATACGCTCTCATAACATCCTCATTAACTTTTTCTATAGCAGTTCTAAATCAATTCCAAAGCATTAGCCATGTAAAAAGGATAAGAAATTAATCCTCCCAAATTCTAATTTATAATGAATAATTCACCTGGCATTGTGTCTTGACTTCAAATTCCAAGTCTTGGAAATGGAAATGAACTGAAAAATTATGCCAAATTAGAATAACTATCCCTTAAACAATATTAAATCTTTGCAGAATTCCATGGCGAAACATCCACCATCAGGAATATGATATTTGTAATTGAATAAAACAATCATAAAAGCAAGATTCATATCCCCAAAACAGAGTACTTAAAAATTATTGACCATATTAAATTTAATACCTAAAACTATTACTTCATTACTAGTACGCTCAACATAAAACCTTCAATATACATATGTTAATAATTTGCAGCCAATATTCAAATCAAAAACTATTTTCAGACAAAATTAATTTACAATACCCTATAAATAAAAAAATATTTGAAAATCAAATATACCATATAAGCAACACATTGTTAACAAGTAATAATCTATAGGACGAAATTTGAACAAAAAAACCATGAATGAACGAAATTTAAGTTGAAAACCTACGGAAGTAGCCAAAATAACATATCTGCACATGATAACACAATACAGTTTTTAAGTTTTTAAACTGGAGCTACATAATCCCACCGTAGATCACATTAAATTCACAAAAATTTAAGGTAAAAAAAAAAGGACAATAAAAATCCATGTTAAAAAATCTAAAAACTACTGAGAAATAAAAACAACGTATAAGCATTCTCCATATATACAAAATAATGCATATGAATATGAAATTGCAGTGAAGAAGAAAGCGATGACCTGAGCTAAATTACCCCGCATTTGAATTGGAAGAACAATTTTGCCAACGAGTTCTCTCGAGAAGTGAGTCCTGCTCGTAATCACTGATTCCTGCACTTTCTAGACAATGACCTAAAAATAAAGAGAAAATTATGTTTAATTTATTGAAATTTCTCTCACAATTAATCAGAAGTGAGAAATTTTGACGAAATTCAGTTTTTTCTTGCAATTTTTCTTCAAACATTTGATAATAACTCGAAAACTTGATAGACACAAGAAGGAAAATACTGTGGAATTGGAGCCTAAGTTAATTTCTTTAGATTGAGAAGGAGAAAGAGGAATTGTTTTGAGATTTTGGAAATATTTCTTCGAAAGGTAGAAAAAGAAAGACGGATGGTTTTGAGATCTGGGTAAAATGAAGGCGGGAACGACACGAGGGAAAGCAGGAGGATATAAGAGCGAAAGATGTCTTTTCCTGTTCATGGTTTTTGCTAGGGTGTTAATAGGGCGTTATGAGTCGAGTTTTAATAAATTTAGACTCGATTCATATATTTAATCGGATTATAAGCGTTAAGCTATGAGTTTCAGGCTTATAAATGTGAAACTCATACTAGGCTCACAAAATATTCGGATTGTGAGTCTAAGCTCGCGAGCCTATGAACCTAAAACTATTAAAATATTCTTAAAATTCAATTACTCTTACAAAAATGATGAATAGAGACAAACTAATTAACAAATTAATATTACTGTGTATAAGCACAATCTTTTAGTGTAAAATTATTTTTGAAAAGTGTAGCTAAATTTTTTGAAGTGATTAAGTGAAAAATGACTATCTCAAAATGTGTACTAACAAGTATTCAAGTAAACTAGTCACAAAATATATCTACAAGATATTACTGCTAAGCATAAATAGCTCATTTACATATTGATGTACGTATTTAACTAAAAAACAAACGAAAATTTTATGGCACAAAAAAGTATTATCTTCTATATTACTCCTATCAAATAAGTTAAGTGCATTTCATCTATGGCATAAAAGCTTCATTCATACTAATTCATCAGGCCTTATAAACACCAAAAGAATACTATGATACACAATATCCATAATATAGTATAATATATAATATAATGTGTGTGTGTGTGTATGTATATATATAATATTATATGTGTACATATACATATGTACATATATGTGTGTACATATATGTGTATATATGTATATGTGTATGTATATATGTATATACATATGTATGTATGTATATATATATATATGTATGTGTGAGTGTGTCTATAACTGTGTGTGTACATATATATATATATATATATATATATATATTATGAGCCGGGCTTATAACGGGCCTGAGTCTTATAACGCCCTAACTTGACTCAGAAAAATTTCGGGCTTAATATTTCGACCCAATCTCAACTCGGCTCAATATATAATTATGAGCGAAAAAAATTTTTCAGGCCGAACGGGCCGAGCTCCTATTGACAGTCCTAGTTTTGGCTTGTGCCACTAGTAGGTCGTAAAAACATTTCATTCATTGCGAATTTTATGGCAGAATTTCAATTGTGCTGTATCATAAAAATCATAGCAAAATTATAGAAAAAGAGGGGGCAAAACATAAAAATTGTAATTGAGATTCAATGAACTTATTTAAAGATTATTTTTTCAACTATTAAATGCATTAAGTAGTAATAATTGAGGTTATAACTACGTCTACAACAATATAAAGAAAAGAAATCATCGTTCAAACTTCAATGGTAGCTTGACTACAAGATGGATTAGAGGTGTTTAATGACTTGAAACTTCAATGGTGGTTGGACTACAAGATGGATTATTTGAGCGGATAATTGTTCCCCTCTAACGGTTGGTCAAACCCTTTTTAATTAATTTTCAAAAATGTGTGTAAGTAAATGTGTGCGTGTATGCGTATACATGTATACATATATACATACACACACACATACACACGTATATGTATGTATACATACGTACATACACATTTACATACATTACATACATACATATATGCATATGCAAGCACGCACAGATACATACATACACACGCACACGCGCACATATGGGTCTAGAATAACAATTACTATCAGGTTGCAAATTGTGTGCATGTGGTTTACTTTAATTACTTATACACTCAAATGAATTGAGATAGCTGCTTGTTAATGGATTATATATATACATATATGTCTATGTACGTATATATGTATGTACACATGCTTCTCTTTTTATTTTTATTAGATAAATAACTAATAGCTCTTAGTTACAAAACCGTAAGTTTATATTTCATCTAAATTATGTTGGTATCCTTATATTGTGAAACATTAAATATGTATATAGCCAAAGCTTTAAATAGAATTCCTCATAATTATAAAGTCTGAGGAGTCGTTTTGGTTCAAATTTCTCAATCACTATTATTATGGATATCATTAACCTCGCTATATAATTCCCCCAACATGTTTGGTTTGGCAGTGGAATGAGTATCATTCCCCCCAAAAGGATTAATGAGTTTGATAAAGTAGTATTTTGGAGAATCATAGAGACCTCAATTAATTCACTTTCATTCCGACTAAATAATAGTGATAGTTGTTTTTCAAACATTAACCATAGGTGTTATTTCTACTCATACCCATTCGTCTCATTAATTCCCCTAAACCAAACACACCTAAATAATCTATTAGAAAAACAAAGACGGAATTATACGAATTAAAAAGTGGTAACCATGCAAATCAAAGGATTCCTTGTGCGAGCACCACAAACTGCACGTGAAAGAAATTGGAAAGTCAACCGGTACACCGCTTTAATTAATGCAAGAGTCACGCGACATAAACAAAAATGAAACGGGCTTCAAAGGGCCTTAATGGGCTTTATTTATTTTTTTGGGCTCCATCATTCCCACCAGATCGGGCCAATATCATCGACATGCCCTGCCACCGGTCCTTTTTTTCATTTGCGTCTGTTGCTTTAAATAACTATGCATTATGACGCAATCAAAACAGAACGAGCATTATACAGCATTAGCAGGCTTCTAAATTTCCATTACGATAATTTCAGTGTTTTGCTAAAAATTTCTCAATTACCATTTCTTCCCTTTTTAAACGTCTTACTACATTTCTTATTTAAATGCCTTACTTTAATAACCATGCATTATGACCTAAGTCAAACTAAAAAACCTTTAGATTGCATTAGTAGGCCATCTTTTTAATTTTTTGTTTGGGCTCCAGTCATTCCCATGGAATAGAGCCAATATCACCAGTAGTTTTCATTAATGTATATTACTAAAATAACTATATATTAATTTATTTTTTGTATATATGTTGCGTGTGTATGTAATTTTCAATCAACTGAAATAGGTTTGAAAGTTAGTTTTGAGTGAGAATGCATTAATTTATTGGAAGGGAGGAAGTCATACCTATGGCTAGTAGAAAAGGACAATAACAGCCTCTGAGAAAAATCACTTTTATGCCAGTAGATTATATTTTTAAAACTCCACTTATGAAAGCGCGAAGATCAGATTCTGGCAACCTCCTATATGATTTTGACTGATGAAGAAATCGATCCCGCTGGAACCGAATACTAAAAAAGCTTTGGACATTACCTACAAATAGTTTTGTAATTCTTGTGACTTTTGCCCTCTGAATAATAAATGGTTTGAAAAGTTCATACTTGGATAGAGGTACTAAATTAATGTGTAGCTATATAATTTCATAACTAATGTTGTTATCTCAATCAAGTGAAATTTTATTAAAATCCATGCAATATGTCTTAAATTAAAAACAATAGAACATCATGATTTACATAAAAAAAAAGATATTGTTGACAAATTGACTAAATCAATAACCCATTCATACACCATTCATCTAGTTTGGTTCGCATGGCGGTGATTTAGACATACTTTGTTTTTTCTTATTATACATTTTTATTGTAAATATATTGTAAACAAAACGTATTCACTTTATATCATTCTCCTTTGATATAAAAATTTCAAATTCATATTTTATCTTAGTTTCCGTGTTTAAAAACTTATCCCTTGTTATAATTTAGGATATCTTTTACTAATTTAGGAAAATCGATATGTATTTTTCCTTAAAATTAATCAATTTCATATCAATTTCCTTTCAGTTAGTTGCAATGCAAAAATGAGTAAGTATAATAATACACCGTCCATGTTTTCTTAGGTATTATATTTCATTTATACGTTATTCTCAATCACATCTTGATATTTCCATAATTTTTTTTTTACGTATTGCACCAGTGCTCTTTTTTTGTAGTCACAAGAAAATTAAGTGGAAGTAGGTGAACGTGTTTGACGTTAATTATGAATTTATCAATTACAGACGTACTTATTGACGTGGTTATATTTTTTTTTATAAATAATTATCTTTAGTCCAATTTCTCTTATTTTTAGCAGGAAATTAATTATCTCATTTAACCGAAATAATTCTTTTAGTACGGCATAAAACAATTTCACGAGAGATGTAATATTAGTTATCACCGATTGACTCTTAAATTAGATAACAAAATTTTATACTAATTTGATCCTACCGCTACCGCTACCACTACCACCATATGAACCACTACAATTGCTGCCTTGCATTGTAACTATTATCATCGTGAGTCGCCGCCGCCACTAGCATGACCAAATTATACCACTACAATCGCTATAACCAAATCACACCATATCTGCCACCACTATCAACCACCGAGCATGAATATCACAACCACCTCATATTACCACTACTATTGAGTATCATTTCTACTACTACCAAGTTATACTATTCCCACATCTACAACAACCACAACCACCAATGTCTTGCAGCACTATTATTTACCTTGTATAATCAACACTGTCTATCATTGTGCACTACTATTGCCACTACCGTACAACATTACGGTAATCTATCACCATACACTATACTTATCGAACATCATTGCTACCATCGTGCAACACCACCATATACCACTGTGCATCACTATTACTCGTATAAAATACCATCACCACTATCACGGAGCGCACCAATCATGATTATCTACTAATGTGTACCAATATGATTACTAAATAAAATAACATTGTAAATATGTTAGCGTTTTGGTTAGTGAATCCTAACCAAGTAAACAATAAGATTAAAAAATTGGACAACTTAAACTATTAATCTAAGGATGATTCATCGCATAATTCACAATTAGGATGAGTGAACATCTCATCCAATCCACGAAGTAAAGGGACCTAGGGAGTACTATTTTTGATTATTTTACAAGTCATATTTATTTTGAATAAACTTATAAATAATACGCGGTACATGATAAAACTATAATGCATACACCTAGTATGTATGCATACGACATCGCCACGTTTAATGGCTTCAGATCTTGTCGCGAAATTCTCCCGCCAAAACATGCACTGTAGCAAAATCTAAAACCAATGGCATAGCAAAGGGAAGATCTTCGTCAAACGCGATAACTGAAGCGCGTGAACTTCACGTGCCACGGTGAATTTTCCGATTTAGTAAAAGCATTAATATAAGCAACACAGTTGGTGGGATTAATTGGAGTATGGACATGGACGGATCATAACCGCCATCGGAAAATTGAAGTTGTCATCATCAATCGTGTAATAAAGCATAGCATACAAGTAAAGTTACTTTTTTTTTTTTTTCCTTTTTTGAGATTTTTATGTTGGCATCATTATATATATATCCATCCTAAAGTTTTAGGACAAAAATTTTAGGAGAGACTGGAGAGCGTTTTGGGAAGAGGGAGAGAGGATGAGATGAGGGGAGAGGAAGTCACTACTAGTGCAACTGATTGAGTAATTGTTAGAATAGGGGTGATTTTAAAAATGGTTCTCGGATGGGGTTTTGGGGAATTTTTTTAAAATAAATTAAAAAACCCTCAGATAAGAGTTTTGGAAAGGGAAAAATGCATAATATTAGATCAGATGAGACGATTCTACTTGTATCTGAGTTAATGTGTCAGAATGGTAGTTTATGTGATCTCTATTTGCATACACGTAAAAGTCCACACCTATTCATCGATATCTCCATCTCTTTGGTACAATTGAAAATCCACAATCATGTATTTACTAAATGAAAAACGGAAAATATCTTTTTGGCTCCCAAGCTCCTCATTTTGAAATAGTAGCTATCTTTTCTTTTTCTTTTTTTATATTTTGGACAAAGTAAATATTTGTAGAGATAGAGACAATTTTAAAACTTTAGGAAAAGACATTAATCAATTTTCACATAGTACATGTTACAATATTTATTTAAATAGTTTTTAGCTAAATAATAATATTATTTTTAGGTTACCATATTTGTTAAGATTAATTAATTTGTATGTGAAATTTTTTTTTAACTTTTTGTATATCTTATTTCAACACTTCCACAAATATGTATATACATGTGAGTATATAGGTTAGTATGACTATATAGGCTAGTTGCAGAACACCCAATTCATTCATTTTTTTTTTCTGCTAATAGACAAGGTTTTGTTTAGGAAGAAGGGGATAGGAAACAAAAGAATAAATAGATTGGGAATATTATTGTGTAAATATGTAGTTAACGACTAGATTTGGAGATAAAGACTAGATTGGGAGATAAAGTAATATTTGAGTTAAATTTTTAAAAGATATAAATAATAAAGACTAGTAAAATTCAATTTTATGCGTGAGATAGGTATCTATCTCATTCCGATCTTGACAGTTGACTCAAATTAGTTTTTAGTGTTTCCCTCCCGTGATAAAATATGAGTAATTTTGGACAATTCCATGTAATCATTAACTCCGGATCCATGTTTAAATATTTATTATAATCAATTAACTTTGTATATTGCAGCACACCAAATTATTTTACAATATTCATAAATTTTATGAAGATTTAATAGTTAAAAAATATGCCTGGAATCTAGCATTGGTGGATTTATTACCTCTCCGTTGAGATTGTGTAGATTAAAAAAAAAAAAAGCAAAAACGAAAAAGTGTTTTAGTTTAGTGTTTTATGATGAATGTACCTCTGGTTTTACGACAAGACACGTGCTAAATGCGCTTTTCTCCACAACCAACAAAAGGGTAGAAAGAACGAGAGATGGAGGGGGGAGGGGACAGAGCAAGAGAGATGCGCATTTGATGAATGCGCAATCAATAAAAGGCGCATGCACCAAATGCGGCAACCCCTCTTCCGCACACAACTCCCAAAAGCACCCCTTTTTAAAACTTTTTTGAAAATTGCCCCCACCTTAGCAATTACTTGCAAATGTATACAGAGAGAGAGAGAGAGAGAGTTGAGAGCGGAGAAAGAAGGGGGTGGGCCCTGAGGTTAAGAGGTACAGGTATGCGTACTCGGTAGGTACAATTATTTTTTTATGTTTGTATTAATTAATTAAGAGGTACGCTAGGGATAGGGTACCTCATCACGGAAGAAATTGACGAGGAAATGAAGTTCACGAGAATAGCTGTCCTAGGGCTGCATGAGGGCATCAATAGAATGGAGAGTTTACTGCTTACTGCTACTACTAGTAATTACTAAGCCATTAGTTACCACAGCTAATCTACAATCTACTTAGTCGTTTGGCAGGCTGTGACGACGGTACCTAAGCTTCTTATTTTAGTGGATGCCAATGGCTGTAATTAAATTTACATGATGCTTTTGGAATATTCTTTGGCAATTTCCTGTGTCATTTCTTTCTTTAAAATATAGTGGATAATCTTGTTCCAGTACACCGGATTTTATATCTTCATCTTGTATCTATTCCTGTTATTATTCAAAGTCAGCTCGTCGCGTTCTGCGACCAAAAACCAAGTCCATTCTCACATTTTATTTCTATTGACAATTCATAGATTTAATAAGAATGTTTTGAGAAATTTACTCATTTATTTTTTTTCAAATAACAAAAGTCTAAGTTAATGGTCAGTTTGGAAAGAAATTAAATCAGATTTTGTCATTAAGTTGAGCACATGCATTAGTGGCTTGGTCCTTCCTGCAAAATCAACCCACTATACTTTGTTTTCAAACTAAATAATCAAGCGTTCACGCTCGCATTATTTGGGGCATAATTATACAAGTACTGCTACTTAGACAATTCTTTTTTTTTTTTTTTGGTAAATTATTCAAACAATTTGTTAGAGATTTCAATGCCGTTGTTATAATGTATTGGGATGAGATGTTTTTACCAATGATTATGAGAATTGGCTCAGATTCGAACTTTTAGTATGCGATCCAAAAATTCTATTAAAAGCCGTTGAAAATTTATACAATATTTGCTGATTTAAAGAGTAAGGTAATTATTCTCTCCCCTTAAACTTTTTATACAATATTTGCTGATTTAATCTTTTTTGGCGTTTGTTTTTGTGTCTTTTTGTAGCCCGTTTCAGTACCGACTGCCCCTACAGCCACCGGACTCATAGTGAATGATATGTCGGTTACATAAATTAAAATAAGAAAATAGTCTTTATTGGGGTTATCTAATAAGGTCTTGGTTGCCTTTAACTTTTGCATGTTTCCAGCTTTTACGCTCAAAATTTTTGACTCAATCGAAACGTCTTTAACCGTCCAATTATTATTAGATACGGGGTGCAACACCCGCGCCTGTTGCTCGGGCATTGGGGAATGGGGCTTTAATTTACTAGTAGTAATTTATTATTTTTCTTTCAACAGTATTTACAGTTCAAGTTATTATTAGTAATTAGAAAGTTTTAATAATAAATTGACATTCCTTTATGAAGGACTGGTTTATCGATCAGGCTCCTCATCAAATCCCCACCCACCAAGAAAAAAAATAAAAAACCATCCTGTTGTATTACTCCCTCCATTCTATAAAAATAGGTTCACTTTCTTTTTATGTTGGTCTCAAATTGTAGACATATTTTCTTTTTAAAGGAATAGCTAACTTGGTATTTTACTAACATATTCATATTTAATGCACACTGAAAACATAGTACTTTAAGTTTCAAAAACAATATAGTAAGATGTATTTTTTATTTTTGAATGAATGATCTACTATTAATAAGAGGTATTTGAGGAAAGTACGAATAAAAAATAATTATTATAATTAACTACGTTTCCTAATCTGCATGAAAAAAGAAATATGTCTATCTTATGAGACGAAGGGAGTATTATTTAGGTCTATTCACCAACCATGGTTCAAATTTTCTATCCCCTCTATTCCCAACTTATACATCTGTCACGTGTATGAATTTATATGTGTATTTACTAAAATTACCTCCAAAGTTTGTGAATTTTCAAAAACGCCATAAATTAATATTGTACAAATTGGGGACAGATGAGACAGAGAGAATTTTAGGAATAGAGGATTTGAACTGCGTTAGGAATTACGGTTGTCAAAAAGGATTTTTAAATTTACCTTTTCATTAATGCCAATTGTATTCAGTGTTTGTTCCGTTGTAGATTGCCAATTGTCAACAATTCGACATTTGCAATTGAATTAGCAGCTGTTAAACAGAGCAACTGTTAAAAGGACACTTTTATGGTACACAGAGTAAGTTTGCAAAAAACAAATATAATTTTGGCAACTCATGTGGGTCTACTTATTTGTAAATTAAATTAACAACTCATGTGAGCCCACATTTTTTATTCTTATTCAACAATTGGCTCTTTATATGGTACAAGTTGACTCAGCTTTGTACCATAGTCAAATCCGCTATTGAAAAGACAAGCGTTGCTTTTCTTCTTTTTTTATTCTTTTTCCTTTTCCCAAAAAAAAAATCCTTGATTCTTTCTAAGGGGTGTTTGATAACACCGCTTAATGCTGAAAATTAATGCATTAAGAGCTTTTTTAATTTAGTGTATTTGATAACAAAATTTCTTTATCACTTAATATATTAAGCACTTATTTAATTTATACACAAAAATCTAAGTGAAATTTTTTTACTTAATTTGCTGAATTTTGTATACATGTAGTACTCTCTCTCTCTCTCTCTCTCTCTCTCTCTCTCTCTCTCTCTCTCTCTCTCTCTCTCTCTCTCTCTCTCTCTCTTACATGCACCCTCACACACTTACTAATGCACGCACATGTACAAACATATTCTTTCACACACATTTTTTTGCACACACACACACACTCAGCACACATTAACACACACAGAGTTACTACTGCAAGTGCGTACATATATTTATTTTCCTCACACACATGCAATAAGATAAGTTTTCTTTTTATCACATACACACGGTCATTCTCACACGCACAATCTCTCTCACACACATGCATACACATGCTTTCACACAAATGCACACATTCACTTTCTCTCTCACGCATGCAAACATACACCGCGTGCGTGCATACACGTACTCTCCTCCATACGCAGTTTACCACATATTGTCTCACACATGCACTTTCACACACATACACACACAAGTATATCATTTTTTTGTCACTTCCACACATATATTTTCTCTCTCACATACTTGCACACACTTTCATACATATGCATTTTTACACTTTTACATATATACATATACTTTCTCACTCACATTATCACACACAAATGCACTTTTTATCATGCATATTATTAATAAATTATTTTAACTTTTTAAGATAAAATAAGTATATTAATAAGATAAAATATTTGAATTCAGTGTATAAATTCAGTTAATTATCAAACAGATATAACTTTATCAATTTAACAACTTTATATTTTCAGTACTTAAATTTCAGATTTAAGACTTCATACTTCAATTTTACCCAACGACAAGTTCACATTTTATGGAACCGTAAATATTTTTTTAAAGAAAAAAGTTCCTAAATTAAATATAAAAAAAAAAAGAAAAAAGGTTCCCGCAAAGGTAAAATCTATTAGTCGCCTAATGTGGAAAGTGCAACTTTTGGCGAGCGCCAACACGTTAGTGATCGACCGTTACAAATTAGTCATACATCCACAACCACAATATATGACCAGAAGTTCGCCTGTAGTGCGTAAGCAACAGTGGCCACTAGCTCTTCATGAATTCTCCTAGAGATTCACCCCGCAAAAGGAAGAAAAAAAAATGAACGGTGTGTTTTCTCGGGCACTACACAAATAAATAGCATGCGTGGAGAGAATAAACGATTTCTGGGCAATAATCAAATCTTTGGAATAGTTTTTGGGACGCAATGGGAGCTTATATATATTTAAAAAAAAAGAAAAATCTTCAATTTTTTAGTACATGAAGTACGGACTTTGAGTTCTGGCTAACAATTACGTACCCCGATTGGATGACGGAGGCCAATTTGTGATTTCTTTTTGTTAATATATATATACATATATATATATATATTGACGTGCCAAGTTTTTTTATGTTAAATTTTGCAAACTAAAGGTAGTTTACTCAATTCTTTTCATGGTTGATGGGGAAGTACTCGGCTGAAAATAGAGATGATACTGATTAAGCAGTACTGCATCCATGCAAATATACTCCCATGCCCCTGCAGGTGGCAGTGCACGTGTCTTGAAGAATGTGACAAGTGCACTCCGAGTCCAGATTCCGGACTCCAGCAGCTTAATCCAAATGCAGATGCTTGTGCAGAATGGGTCAGTTTTCTGCAAATAAAGAAAGTCAAATGGGGGCAAATGAAATAATAACAAGTGGAGAGCACATTTTCCAAAGGTGGTTTTGAAGGGAAATAAGAAAATGGAATTACCTGCAAAAAATTGTAGGAGTCACCGGTTAGGAATTGTGCGAGAATGGGACCTACCACAATGTCTTATTTTTATGGTTATTTTAATTGAAAGAGAGTAATTTTAGTAAATAATTAGTTAAATACAATGAAAAATAAATGTTTAGTTGATTATGGAAATGTAATTAGAATGAACAAGTAATGTCTTAATATATTTATTTAGTAGTTATTAATTAAATACTTTGCAAGACAAAAAATATAAACATTTGTTTTGTACATCACTTTATTGTTGTAGTAATTTTTCACTTAGACTCGTGAGATTGAAAATTTCGTTTCGTTTCATGTATTCAAATTAAAATTAACATTATGTTAGTAGTTAATAATATGATATGGGGTAAAGGAATTGATAACTATTTGATACAACTTAATTGAACAACTATTAACACCAACCTTGATATATTATAAAGAGCAATGAATGTATTAGCAAGACTTACTAATTTAATTCAATTAAAATTACCATTGTATTAGTAGTTAAGAATATAACACGTCCTTTTTAAATAAAATCTATTTATATTATACTACTTGATTTCACAATCATTTACACCAATACCAAATTTTGATGAAATTTAATAAAATATTAAAATATTATTAGTGAATTCTGTTAGATTTAAAAATAATTAGGATTGTAAGAGGGACTAAACTTAGTGTAGTGAAGTTTGATATGGTGAATTACATTTAAAAATAAGTTCTAAATTAAAAATCAGCAATTGGAATTGTGATTTGTCTTTACCATGTAATTTGACAATATTAATCATGCAATACCAAAGGGTCGATTATAATATAGTATTTCATTGCACAACCATTGATATAGTTAATTGGATTTTGTCTTATTAGTCGGTTGATATGACGATTTGTTTTTACCATATTATTTGATAATATTAATCATCAACATTGTCTAAAGGGTTTTTATCACTTTATCCCCTTAAATTATACCCCACTATTAGTTTAGTCCCCAAAGTTAACTTTTAGTCACTTAAGTCCATTGGTTAAGTCAAAGCACATAATTGACCATTTCATGACCATTTCGTAGTAGAATTTATTAAAAATTTGTATTAACTGGTGTATATTCACTAAATTTACAAAAAAAAAAAACTAAAAAGTACAAAATTTATTAGTGTATG
>JAMWEH010002542.1:0-16645 GCA_024721245.1 Mitragyna speciosa | reverse complement strand
AGGGCAAAACCATGAGCAAGCTTCCTGTATCTGAAACGCCAGCATCAGATCCTCCCTCGTCTGCGGAAGAGAGGGACTATCTCAACCGGAGTAAAAAGAAAATAAAGAGTACGGCTGTGGACTTTGCTGATTTTGTTGTTGGAGAAGTTGGAGATTCCTTGAATATCCCCAGGGAGGAAGATTTTCAAGGAGTTTCAGACGGGAAGGTGGAAGTCACCCCAAAACAACCAAGCGGACCAAGCTCCTCGATTTGGGCGAAATCTTTTAAGGAAGCTGTCACTGGGAAAATTTCGCAGGCTCATGTCTATTTTGAATCTGAGGATGAGAAGGCTTTTGAGGATGACGACCTAATGGATGAAGAGGATGGTTCTGATGGGGAACTTGACGGTGAGGGGGCTATGAAAGAAAAGGATCCTTTATGCCCCGGAAATATTTATTCCCACTAAATTAGTCAAGGCACTTCAACGTGACTGGAAACACAGTCTTATTGTGAAATTATTAGGGAGATCAATCAGTCAAGAAGTTCTAAAACAAAAGGTTCAAAATCTGTGGGATTTAGAAAGTGACTATGACATTATCAGCCTGGGAAAATAACTTTTATCTGGTCAAATTTGACTCTTTGAGAGATGCGCACAAGGTGTTCACTGAAGGTCCTTGGATTATAATGAATCATTATCTAACCGTAAGGAAGTGGACACCAGATTTCAGAGCTTCAATGGCGGAAGAACGAAGACTGCAGTTTGGGTGAGATTTTCCGGAGCTTCCGGTAGAATATTACAAGCCAAAGCCACTGTTCTTAATAGCGAAGGAATTGGGTCGCCCCTTTGAAGATTGATTTCAACACAGCATCTACTACGAAAGGGAAATTTGCTCGGGTCTGCATTGAAATTGATCTTAGTAAACCCTTAATTTCTCATTTTAAGTTAAGGAAGAATATTTACACGGTGGAATATGAATACATATCATCCATTTGCTTTGGTTGTGGAAGGGTTGGGCATAAAGTTGAATTTTGTAGTCAGACTCCGGTGGAATGCTCACCCGAGAAGATGAACGGAATATCAACGGAAAAAAATTTAGCCGTTGCTCAAACTACTAGATCAAGTGCGGAACAGAACATGGGCCAAGGTGAGACTGATGCCAGTGTCAAGCCCTTATATGGGCCATGGATGTTAGCAAGCCGGAGAAATAGAAGGCCTTCAACCAAGATGGGTAAGAACATTGTAAATGAGGGGCTGGCAGTAAATAAGTTTGCTGCTCTAGCCCAGGAAGAAATGCGGGAACCAGAAAATTTGGGCTCACGAGCACAACAGCAGCCTTTTATTAAAGATGGATGCCAAAGGATTTTCATAAAAATGTTAAGGGGGGCCCATTCCATGACCCAAATTATGCAGATGAACCAAGTTGTTAACTTAAATTCATCGAGTGGGGTGGAATCAAGTAAAACAGGCCCATCTCAATTGTAATTCTGAGCTACGAGCTCATGTAATACACCAAAACTTGCAGTCTACTGCAACAGTTATCAGTAACAAACAGAGAGATAATGGGCCCCCAATTTTAAGTTCTTCTTTCTTCTCTGACGAATCTGCAGGATAATACTTCTTTCCAAACACATTATCTCCCTGACCAAGGGATTGAGAGAGAAAGTATGGTGATAAAAATAATTTATTGATGGAGAAGGTGCCCCCAGATTTACATTCAGGAGAACTTTTAATGAAGAGTGGAACTGATGGAGAAAGAGAGGGGTGTTCTACAGTCTACAACATACAGTGGAAGGGGAGTTGGCATCAACGGACAGTGTTCCAGGTGAGGGACAACCATGCAACTGGAATAGTTGCTTATTTTTTCTCAATTTAATGTCATTATGGAAATACTTAGTTGGAATTGTAGGGGGGCGGGTAATGATGATTTCAGAAGGATCCTAGGGGATTTAGTGAGTAGCAATAATCCTGATATTTTGATTATCATGGAGCCTAAAGTGCCCAGTTTGGGTAATATTCGTTTCTTTAGCAAAATCCATTTTTGATAAGATGATTACGGTTGAGGCCAATGGAAGATCAGGTGGCATTTGGCTTGCTTTTAAGTCCAATAGAATTCTTGTTGATGAAATTTGGAAACATGACCAGGTGATCCATGTTAGAGTATCAGGTGATTTTGGGAGTTTTATTTTATCAGCTGTGTATGGCAGCCCAATTATGTCAAAAAGAGAAAAACTTTGGGATAATGTTAGAACTCTTTACCAATCGACTAATGGTCCATGGTTGTTAGTTGGAGATTTTAATGACTATTGTGAAGTTGCTGAGAGGAACGGTAGACAGATAAATGATTATAAGAGGAGAGCCAAGTTTAAAGATAACATAAATTCTTGTGAAACTAATGGACTTGGGATATTCAGGACCAAAGTTTACTTGGTGTAATGGTAGAATGGGCCAAGCTAGGACCTACGTTCGTTTAGACAGAGCACTGGCAAACGCAGATTGGAGAATAAAATTTCCTAATGCCTCGGTCAGGGTATTAACAAGAATATACTCAGATCACTCTCCCCTCCTAGTTAGCATAGTTGGTAATACCTCTAGACTTTCTTCTTCTCGTCCCTTTAGATTTGAAGCATGTTGTTTAATGCATAATTCTTTTGAATCTCTTATTGCTGATACTTGGGATAATTCCATTTGCCTCTCTGACAATTTGAACAACCTTAGAAGTACATTAATTGACTGGAATAAAAATATCTTTGGTAATGTGTACAAAAGAAAGAAACATTTGTTAGCTAGACTGGATGGTATTCAAAAGCACCAAGAGAGGACTTTTCTAGTTATCTTCATAAGCTGGAAAAACAGCTTATAAGTGAGTACAAGAATGTTTTTAAAACAGGAAGAGGTCATTTGGTTTCAAAAGTCGAGATCTAAGTGGATTGTTCAGGGTGAGAATAATACAAAATTCTTTCACATTATGGCTTTGAATAGAAGAAGGAGAAATAAGATTGATATGCTTAAAATCAATGGGACTTGGACTGATGATTTGATAATGATTAAATCCCATATTCATGATTACTTCTTAAATTTGTTTGTGGGTAATGATGTGCATTTAGAACCTCTTTTGAACAATTCATTTCAAGTTAGTTTGGACCAGCACGAAGCTATAAATTTACTTGCCCCTATTTCTCATGATGAAATCAGGTCCGCTTTGTTTAGCCATGAATGGTTTTAGAAGTCCGGGACCTGATGGATTTCATCCTTTGTTTTACCAAAAGCTTTGGAAATATGTGTATTCCTCTTTTTGTTCAACCATTATGGATATGTTTGCCAATGCTAAGATCTCTAAGGAGATTGGTGAAACTTTGATTTGTTTGATTCCGAAGATGGACAATCCAGAGTGTTGCTCTCACTTTCGACCTATTAGCCTTTGTAATGTTACTTATAAAACTCTAACTAAGGTATTAGTGAGTAGAATCAAACCACTTATGCCAAACTTGGTTTCTCCTTTTCAAGTAGTTTTATTCCTGGAAGAGTGTCTTCAGATAATATCATTATTACACAGGAGATCATTCATTCCTTACAACATAAAAGGGTAAGATTGGTTATATGATTGTCAAGATTGATTTGGAGAAAAGCTTATGATAGAATTGAATGGCCTTTTCTGTTGAATACTCTTAAAGATTTTAATTTTCCTGAGCATTGGATTTCTCTTATACATGAATGTCTTAGATGTAATACCATGTCAGTTCTTTGGAATGGCTCTACCTTACCTGCATTTGTTCCTAAGAGAGGTTTTAAGACAGGGAGATCCCCTCTCCCCGTATCTTTTTGTACTTTGTATGGAAAAACTCTCTAATTTGATTCTTGAGAAAGGTAGATAGCAAGGAATGGATTGGAGTTAAAGCTTCCAGGTTTGGCCCATCCTTTTCCCACTTATTTTTTGCTGATGATCTTTTGTTATTTTCTAAAGCTGATAATTATCATTGTAATTTGATCAAAGATGTTCTCTCAGTTTTTTGTGGCTTTTCAGGTCTGAAAATTAATTTCAGTAAGTCAAAGATGTTTGTTTCTCCCAATGTTTCTACTCAAACTGCTCGAGTTCTCAGTCCAAAACAGTGGTATTCCTTTAACTATGGACTTGGGAAAGTATCTAGGAGTGCCGTTGGTTCATAATAGGAAAACGAAGGGACAATTCAAAGAAGTTATTGATAGGATCGCTAATAAACTCTCAAATTGGAAGACAAAGTTCTTATCTTTTATGGGTAGAGCAACACTTATTCAAAGCGTCACAACAGCTATACCCAACTATACAATGCAAACATGCCTGTTCCCCTCATCAGTGTGTAAAGAACTGGATAAATTGAACAGGAACTTTCTGTGGGGAGATGTTGAGGATAAAGGAAAAATTCATCTAGTGAACTGGGACACCGTTTGTCGAGATAAAAATGTTTGGAGGCTTGGGGAATTCGAAGGAGCAATATAAATAACTTGGCCCTTATATCCAAGCTTGGTTGGGAAGTATCTAATGGGACGGATTCTCTTTGGGTTAGAACTTTGAAGGCTAAGTATCTCAGTGATTGTTCTCTGAAAGAGTATGAATCTAAAAGACCTGCCTCTCATATATGGAAAGCTATTACCAAAACTAAAGACTTTGTGGCTGACAATACGAAGTGGGTTATAGGAAGGGGTATTCATATTTCTTTTTGGCATGATTGGTGGGTTCTAAATAAACCGTTAGATTCTTTCAATGTAAGAGAGCTCACAGAGTATGACCATAGTCTTAAAGTTTCTGATGTTCTTTCTACAGAGGGTATTTGGGACACAAACTATTTGAATCATATGCTACCACCTAGGATTACTGAAATTATTATTGCGACTCCCATCCCAAAAGCCTCCTTTCATGAAGACAGACCTATATGGGGCCCTTGAAAGTTCGGGGAGATTTACGACTAAATCTGCTTATAGGATGCTTTGTGGGAACTCTTCTTCAGTTGGAAATTGGAAGTGGATTTGGAAGATGAAAATCCCTCAGAAACTGAAAGGTTTTCTATGGACCCTAAAGCACGAAAAGATCCTCACCAATGAAATGAGAGTTCGAAGGAATTTTACAGCTGATGCCTTCTTGTGAGAGATGTGGTTATGAGAAGGAGGATGTTACTCATTTGTTTTGGGATTGCGCTAGAGCTAAACAAATTTGGTCATATTTTCTACCAGAGAATGAAGTGATTCAACCTTTAAATATTCAATTTTTTGAATGGGTTGAGTATAATTTGAGATGGAGGGATAGAGTTTTGCATTGGAAGATCCCCTGGAGGTTATTTATTCACTACGATTCTTTGGCAAATCTGGAAAGATAGAAATAGGGAATGTTTTGAGGGTGAACAAAAGCCAGCGACTGTCACAGCTAATTTAGCTCTGAACTATGCCATGGAGATTCATTTTGCCTTTACAACAGGTAAGCCAACTACCACTTCCTAAAGAAAGAAATCTAATTAAATGGAATTTTCCTCCTGCAGGTTTTGTGAAGCTAAATACGGATGGTGCAGTTAAAGGAAATCCAGGTAAAGCAGGCTTTGGAGGATTGCTTAGGGATGAGCAGGGCAAATGGCTTGGTGGGTATTATGGTAGAGTTGGAATCACTACAAGCCTAATTGCAGAGTTATGGAGCATAAGAGCCGGTATACATATTGCAAGGGAGTTGAAATTCAGGAAGCTAATTGTTGAATCTGACTCTAAGTTGGCAATTGACATGCTAAACAAAAGTTGCCAAATACCTCCAGATTTATGGGCATTGATAGCAGATTGTACAGCTCTCTCCCAAGGAGTTGATATTATTTTTCAACATATTTATAGGGAGGGTAATTTTGTGCAGATTTTTTGGCAAATTTAGGTGTAAAGTCTAATTCCCCATTCATGTTTTGCAGTCAACCACCTGTTGGGGTAGGTGTTTTGTTAAATGCAGACTTATCACAGGTTAATTGGCCGAGAGGCAGTTAACCTCTAGCTGTATAACTTGTATAAAGATTCTCTATTTTACCAAAAAAAAAAAAAAAAAAAAAAAAAGAAAAGAAAGAGTCAACAAGGCTCGACCAGTCTTGTTGGTTTTTTTTTTACCCTGAATGAACAATCACTCATATGCAACCGTTGGATTCAAGTCAATCCATTTACCCAGCTAAAGCATTAGGGATTTATTTTTATTTTAACCATAATAAGCTACGTATACGTTCCCCACATGGTCTAAAATTTCCCTCAATGATGGAAGAAAATTGATCATGAAGCTACAGCTCAACCTTCTAATAAATCATGATATCTTCTGTCTGTCAAGTACTGTTATTTGCACGCCAAGCTTATTCTTCTTTACTTTAGTTAGTGAAATGATGATCGCTTGTATTTTACTTTCCAAAAAGTTATTGCAAAGAACAAATTCATCCCTTTCATTGCATTTAATCAACAGTTTAATTATCTTATCTTAACCATCATCCGCGCACCACTGTAGCTTGTGTATTTAATTTGTCATGTGGAAATGGTGACCTGTGAATATGTTTAGCATTTCATTTCTGGTAATGTATAAAATATAGCTATAAGTACTTATAAATCTAACAAAAAGCTGAGAAGTTTTTCGTGATCTTGTCACATTGAATAAGGGTCAATATTTATGTGATGCTCCACTTTTTGATAGTTCTTTTTTCCAAGAGACCATGTTCTTTTGCCTGTTCTTATCAAAGTGTTACTTGAGGTAGTTGAAGGTTGAAACAATTTTTTTTTTTTCTAGAATCATGGTTTATCTACTCAAGTCCGTGAAATGTTTCGACACTATTTCAAGATGGTCTAATCCAGACTTAAATCAGATGGACTACATATATAGGATCCCATTTTAGATCCACATTTACATTAATACTGCAATTCAATGCACTACAGGATGCCTGCATGGGTAGAGGGATACAGCTTTGCCCAAGTAAGGATTCTAGTTCTCAATAAATTTGTAGCAAGGTAGAAGTAAAGCCAATAGTCAATGAGAGGTGATGAGAGTTTGATTAATAATCCCTAGTACACTTTGAATTGGTAACACTTATTTGATGCCTGCAATCCATAACAAGTTTCTGTAACATTCTGCTAAAACTGACTTGAAGAACCATGAATTAATACAACAAGAAAATAAGATATCCAGAGGGCTGAGAAGCAAGACCTCTATTCTGCCTCAGCTACTAGAACCAAAGCGCTTCCTCAATTCAGCAAGCTCCTTGGAATTAAATCCAAAAGCCTTCAGCAAAAGCTCATCTTTGATTTCAGATCCAAAAAGAGCAACTGGAATTTTCACCAGCCCTGGATTCTGGCTATTAAAACTTCCTAGTATTGTAGCTGGCGACTCCCCCACATTCATCTGAAAGTGTACAAGACCCCTTGGAAACACCATTACCTCGCCCTTCTCAATCACTTTTGCAAATACTCGATTTTGTGTATCAATAAATCCAGAATAAATCTTTCCCTCCAGCACAAACGCAGTCTCGGTTGCTCTTGGATGATAATGCGGGGCGTTGACACCACCAGCATCAAAATCAGCACGAACAAATGACATTCCCAGTGTGTTTAATCCTGGAAATACAGTCGAGCTAACTGGAGTAGCTGCAAAACCAGTTTTCTTGTAATCTCCATGATCTTTTATACCTGAATATACAAAATCTTCAACTGTAATCAATGATGAGTTCTTGCAAGAGAGAATACTGGATGAAATATTAGATCTTGGTATGCAAAAATCATAGACTGGATCAGGATCTGAAGATGAAACGACATAAATGTAGAGGAAAAGTACTATAAAAACTCTCACTTTGGACCTCATGGTTAATGTCTTTATCAATGAATGAAAATGACAAAGACTGGATTTTTAAAGAGGGGTAGCTCTGAATAACCTATTGCATCTATACCTCTGGCTAATTCAGCAATCAATTATGATTACCAAGTGACTGCACCAGAAAAATTGTGATTAACACCAGATGTTATCATCGAATTTGCACCTATTTTTTATTTAAAATGCAAGTCTTCTTCAACCTAGAATGGATGACAGGGTGTTCTGTCTACCAACTTGGTTATCACGTGAAGTATATATTGTCTGCTGCAGATAAATTTTATATCGTCACTACTTGAGCACTCTGCTTCGTGAAGCAGTTTGCTTTGGGATGAAGATAAAGAGTAGTAGTTTTTTTGCTTTTTTTTTTTTTAGCACATTAAAGTTGACTGTGGAGTAGTTAGCTTCCACATGATTGCGTTTGTGTGGTCCATGCTGATATTTCATTCTATACAACTTGGTTGGAATGCAATTATTGCCTAGTTTTTGTTCTTACATTGAAAGACAAGGGAAGACTGATAATGTCATCCAGTTGGTCAAGTAAACTATAAAGACCACTAAGGAAAACAAATAATGGCCTTATACATGAATAGAGTTCAGCATATGGTTACTTGTAAAGGCTTCCTAGAGGGCAATCTGCTTTTTTTAGGAACCAATGTTTAGATAAATAATTTTTTTTCCGTGGGATTAGATAGGTAAAAAAATCCAGCAACTTCAATAACCACTCACCTCATTCCTAACAGTAATCACATGCAAACAATATATACGCGCATGCGTGCGTGTGTGTGTGTAAGAATATATATGTATATGTGTGTATCAATCATTTAAACAATTCGATAAAATTCGCTTTAAACTTCCAAAGCTTCTAGTACAAGACATTATTTGCATTGACATAGTACTTATTTCCAGTCCTTTTTTCTCATAATCAATTAATTTCTCACAATCAAATAAGTTATACTAAAGAAATGATATAAAAACCCTTACGAATCTTGTTGTTTCTTATTTGCTTAGTCAATATTCATCACGGGAAATCTTAAGGATCGAGAACTTTTACCCAAGTAAAACACTTTTGTTTTAGTTCTTGCTTTTATGCTTGTTTTCTCCGGATCTTCTCAATTGAGTTTTCACTAGTTTCAATCTGTATTGAATTTTCTTTTTTTTTTTTCATCTTCTTGTATTTATTTATCAAGGTTTTGCAAACTATAATTAATCAGCTGAATTGCCCAAACACTGATACACTGCATTCAAGCCTAAAAATCAATTTGCGCGAAAAATTAGCTTCATTAACCAGTTTCACTCATCTGGATTTCGAGCCCAAAGGCCAAATTCTCACAATCTGGAAACAGTAATCAAACGGGTCTATTGGGCTTCTAGCCTAGGATTCCTTTCCCTGAAAAAGTAGAGAAGGACGAGCAGTACTACTGTGTGGCCCAATATTGTTTCGCTTATTCTTTTCGTAAGTGCACAACTGTGTCGGAGAGAAACAACACTGCTGATTTGCTGGCCGAAGTTTTTAGCTGCTCGCAAACTTGATTGTCCCTCTTATGCGTAGGATATTCTTAGGTAGACCAAGTAAGGATAGTGTTTGCTATTGGAAGCGTGAGGTGTCACGTGCTGCATTTTGTTTCCCAAATTTTGGTGTGAAGCTATGCTACATGTTTGAGATCAATACGAAGGATTATTGTATGTTCTTCATTTTTCTAGCCAAAGAATTTTCTAGTATGTAACGTAGCGTTGGTGGGCCTTTGTAGGTTTGTGTAGAGAATTATATCTATCTATCTATCTATTACTATATAATATATTCACGTTTCTTCATTTTTTTGAATTTCTTAAAATACTCTCATTTAATACTACTATATAACTCTAGAGTCATATCATGAAACAAACATCCATTGAATTTAAATACTACCACCATCAAACATCGTAAATTGGCATAATAAAGTTGTATCCTAACTAAAATAAATCACTCCTCTTTTTATCTTTTGGTTCAATTGAATTTTACATGAACAACCTCTCAACTGGAGTATTACAGTGAACAAAGGCATAATAGATACTTAGGCTGCGTTTGTATGAGTGTTTTTTGGGGTATTTTTTAGAAAATATTACTGTAGTTGTTTTAAAGATTTTCCTTGGTAGATGTGTATGTGAGATAAAAAGGTAATTGAAAAACGTGTATAAAATTTTTGAAAAACATGTTTCTAAAAAACAATAACAAACAAACAAAGCCTTAATTAACTAAAATACATTACTTCTCTTTTATCTTTTGGTTCAGTGGAATTCTATTTACTCAGATTGAGTTTAGTGTACCTAGGCAAGTTGGTTTTTCAAATTTACATTTTTGGCATTTCCAATTTCCAGTTTGTGTGTTTAATCCAACCACAAATTGTGCTAATCATCACAAAGCAACGCCACCACTCCGCGCCATCATTCAACTGTTACAAACTCCTTGTTGTGGGCAGCCCGTCGTGTTTGTCACGGCCAACATCAAGGATTTTGTAATGGTAGGAATTTATTAATGCGCAAGTCCAAATTAAATTTCTACCAAGTTTTAAGTAAAGTAGAAAAAGGACAACCCCTAATCTAAGCCCGTTACATTAGAATGACTAAATTAAGCTGTCGTATTTTTAGCAATTCCAAAATATGACAACACAAACCCGAACATTACAGCATCACAATTATACTATTATAAACTGGAAAATAAAAAAATGATTACGCAAACTGAAGTAAAACAACGCACCCCTAATTATTATTATTATTATTATTATTATTGAAGGTATAAATTTTATAAGCCAGACAAGCAGTAACCACTAATGATTTTTATTGCTATAGAGATTGAGAAAAATAATTCTTCAAAAAAAAAAAAAAGAGATTGAGAAAAATACGTTTCTAAATGAAAGGAGAAAAGAAAGCAAGAGAACTTTGAGCATCATTAATGTCAGTAACAATTTCGGACAAATGTCTTAGAACTCTCTTGATGAAAACTATTTCAGATTTAAATACATTGATAATTAATAACAATAAAGTTTTTTAAATTATATTTCTGAACTATTTAGTCGTAGATATGTCCATATATCTCTTAGTATGTGTCTAGATATGTACAAGAAAAACAAAAATTCTCAATATCTTCACATATACAGAAAAGAAATAATTGAAATAGAAATGCATATCACTAATGTAAGTATGATTCCGAAACTATCCTATAACTCTCTTGATAAAAATTATTTCCAATTTAAAATACTTTGATAATTTAACTGGAGTTTTTTAAATCATGTTTCTGAACAACTTAGCTCTAGATATGCCCATATATCTCTTCGTATACATCTAGATATGTACAAGAAAAGCAAAATTCTCAATATCTTTTGCATATAGAGAAAAAATAATAATTCAAATAGACATGCATGAAATAGAAATATTTGTTCAAGTTTACATTTTCAAAACTAAACCATGACCACAACATGATTTTTAAACTACTAAAAATGAAGTTCTCTTATAAAACTTAATTAATTTACTTACAAAAAAAAAACTTAACTAATTTAAATACTAATCTAATTAAAAAACATCTAAGATTCCTTTTCAAAACTAAGCCATGATTATACCATGATTACACTAAGATATACTAGCATCAAACATCAGCCTACATTTTGATTACTAGACAAGAATAAATGTATAATAGCAATTATTGTCTAAAAACCAACAACTCAAATAAATGCAACCTTGGGTGCTTCCCAGTTTTATACAGGATATAGAGGCAATTGATCATGGGGTTGTTTAGATTAATATATTTGGTCATTTGATATAATGGATTTAATAAACTCTATGCGGATACAACTTATGAGACAACATGTTTCAAGTGAACTATCACCAAAACAAAAGTTGTTTATCTAGATGGACCTATAATTGATGCCAAGCCAAACAGTAATAATTCATGCATTTTGCTAAAACAATAAAGAGTGTACTCGCTAGAGGAAATGCTGAACATAATAATTGTGATATGTGTATACATGCTTAAAAGCTGATGACAACGTAAATTTCATCACGTAAATAATTGCTTATGCAATATACAATCTCTTATAAATGTAACTTATTACAAAAACATTTCAAATTGCATAGATTTCATTAGTTTTGAGTTGTTATATTTTATGCTTGCAATATAGATGTATCTTAATAAAGTCAACTTGTTATTACCAACTTTATTATTACACAATGTTGATTGCTTCTTTAAATTTGTCATATTTGTATATTATGGTTATTGTTTAATCCAGAAAATGAGTATTTTAAGATTATTGTCAAGATTATAGCTTGAAAAGAACAAAATAAAAAATCGAGATTCACTGGCTAATCAAGACTTCTTGCATTGATTGGAGATTCCAAAGAGAAGGCTATGAAACTGGCCAAAATTTAGTATTTTAATGAAGCAAAACTAGAGTATGTGACTGGACAACTGGCTATAAAATCCATTATAGCAAAAGTTGAACTATAATTCTAATAAGTAGTAGGAAGTGTGAACAAAATTTAAAAAAGCAAAAAAAAAAAAAAGTCCAAAATAAGCATTCTTAGGTAATTTAATTTTTGAGTGCTTTAGCTATATTAATTTCCTTTACATGCTTCTTAATTAGTAACTTACTTGATAAGCGATAAATAGAGCACAACTTAATATGAACAGTAGCTCATCAAAGAGGACATTAAATGCACCTCGATATGCTGTAAAATGAATCTATATATTAGAAATTTATTTTTAAGCTACTAACAGTACATATGCCTATGCATGGTCTTTCAATTCGATAATAAAATATATGAGTCTGAATTTTCGTCTAAAAACTAATATAATAAGTAAAATTGCATAAAAAAAAAAGGCAATTGTTAAGTTTTGCATACGAAATAAACCAAATGATTGTATTCATTGACCTAAGGTGACCAAAAAGATATGAAAGAAAAAACTACTGAACTATAAATAATGTAAAGTTTTATTTGTACTTTTAAATTATTATGATATATAAATCATGAAGTGAAGAATGAATATTTCTCAAGGAACATCATTAACCAAGTTAAATTGAAGTGGAAATAAAAAATTAAACTGAATAAAAAAAAAACACCCTTATGTCATAGATTCCCATTCTAGGTTATCATCATAACTATATTTTTGAATGCATAGATCAAACAAAAATTATAAGTCAAACAAATAGTAACTGTTAAATTCAAATAAATATTCTATTGTGGTAGAGATTGAGAGACAAACTTAAGAGAGAGAGAGATTCCTAAATGAAAAGAGAAAATAAATCTAAATAACTCTTAGCATCACTAATATAAATATAATTCTGAACAAATGCTCCAAAATTCTCTTGATGAAAACTATATCAGGTTTAAAATAATTTGATAACTATATTGAAATTTTAAAAATAATATTTCTAAGTTATTTAGTTGTAGAGTTTTCGTATAAAATATAGTCACAAAAATAATATTTCTAAGTTATTTAGTTGTAGAGTTTTCATATTAAATATAGTCACATAATTGCCGTGGATATTAATAATTCATTGTTAATTATGTTACTGAATCCTTTATTCCTACTATTTGGGTTTAAGCTATTATTAAGAGATGAAAGTATTTGAGCAAAAGGAACATACTTATTTGATATTGGCATGCTCAAATGAATGTTATAATTTTGATTGATGTAACAAAGTATTAGTTTATTCACTTTGGTGATAGCCTCAGATTATATCTTGTTAGATGAATAAAAATGTTTCACGTGTTTAAATATGTACAATTTTTGCAGCATAATTTTTGGGAAAATTTTGTAGGAGATTATGTAAGATGGCATAATTTTTTTAAATGGGCGAGAAATAGACCATCCTCAGAGGTGAAAGGAGAAAAAAATGAAATAACAATCAACTCGTGAAATACATCAAATCCTATTAATATCCCCTTACTATTTGAATTTCTTAATTGTATAATTATAAATTGTAATATCATTGTTTTTTAGAACTCATGCATTGAACTCTTGCTATTTATTTTGTGGTTTCAAAATGGAGATTAGATTTGGTTGTAGTTTTTTGTTTTCAATGGATGTTGAATTGTTATTATGGTATGCAGGTTAACTACTGTAATTATCCAATGTCATATCATTTCAGAGAAATTTATGAACATATGTAAGAAAACGTAAGAAATATTATTAAAGCTTTCTATTGGTTTCTCCCACTACTTTCATTTTAATTTTTTGACAAAGGTTTGGATAAAAATATCCACACAATTGGTTAACTATATTTGTTTGTACTCATTCATTATTTTTCTACCGTTAATAAGTAGAGATTGATAACAATTTTTTAGAGCCATTTTTTTGCTAGGATATCTTGGTATATTATTTTGAGTAGTAAAATAAAATTTCAATGACAAAATCAATATTTTTAATAGAAATATTACAGTTTAGCGATTAATTTAACATTTATTGACATCTTAACCAACACGATTTGTGCATCACAATAATTTCTTAATCCAATGTGCTCAAGTTTGCTGATAGTTTGTAGTATATGATCCATGTTCACTTGAAAGTCATTTTTGGACAAGATGAATTAGAACTTGAATGCTTTAACTATCCGCTAGAAATCATTTTGACCTAAAAAATCCGGAAGAATTAGAGTGTATCTTTTCTAAAAACAATAATAGAAGAATTGTTTAAGTAGCTATGAGTTTCAAGGATAAGTTTAAGGGTCCCTTGAGACATAATCGACAAGTCTGATCCAGTAGTAATTATCTTATCCCACTAAGAGGGTTTAAGAAACTAAAGTTCTTGAGTATTACATCCTACCAGAATTATTGTGTCTATATTTAGAAAAGAATGAACTAACTCCAACCTATGTCATCATAGTTTAAAATTAGATTAAAATTACAATTAAAAAATTTACAGTGAGATTTTAAGAGTCAAATTTTGCAAGTCTATAGGAATACATCAAGAACCTTATAAAAGCATAATATATACTTAAAATTAAGTCATGATTTCAATTTCCAAGCACCACCCACTTAAGCACCGATTTACAATTGAAGAATATGGCTTAAATAACAATTTAATTTCCACAAACACTATACATATACCTATTTATTTATTATCTTCAGTTACAATTAATTTTTATACAAGATTAAAAAGTTTACAACTCCAACTTCACAACTAACAGATGCAACGCACATGCTCCTTCCTAGTATTATTATATAATTTACTCTTACTTTGTAAATATGTTAGATTTGTATGCAAATGTATACTGTCGGATGTAATAAATCTTCAACGGCCATTAAGAACGTATAAAGGCTATATAAGGAGTTCTTGGTCATTTGTCATAACATCTATTACACTTGTGCACGAAGAATTGAAAAATATTCTCCAAGTAATAAAAGTTAACTTTCCAAGTTTCCGAACTTTTGTTCTCTCCTTGACTAGCTCGCTATTTTTCTTCCATACTTAGCTGGTACCAAACAAGTTCGATGATATTAGAGGCTAATTAACACAATTTCCAGGTGACAAAGTGGCGCACCAGCGTTGGAAAAGTTTAGTCCGTGAGTTAAGGCCAATTTTTTGTTAATCAACATTTTTCCCTCTAGAAAACCAATAATGGAAAAAAAATTACATTAAAAGAATGAAAAGACTAGATCGAAGAGACTAAACATAGCCAAGCCAAGGATTATATAGCCACGTGTGTTAGTTCATAAGTGATTTTACTGTTTACTTGATAATCCCCACAAAAATTTGCCAGTAACGTTTCTTTTAGAAAATCAATAATAAAACTAAAATTTTATATTAAAAGAAAATAAAAGAAGGATCAAAGAAAATGAACATAGCCGACAATGTAACAATGTAAAACAGCCGAATATCATAAACCCACGCACAAAATTCAACAAAAATGTAATCCTATGTTGGTAATAAAAAAAAAAAGAAAAGAAATGGGCAACAAAACCCATACCATGCAAAGCAATAGAATTGTTAGTACTCAAAATACACTTAGGAACACCTTCAGAGAATTCGGTCTTTCAAGGTTCCAAATCTTTATATAGTTTGTTAATTATTGTTGCTATTTTCACGGTTCCAAAACTTCACGTAGCTTGTGAATAATTGTTGCTACGACTTGGAGATCTTTTTTTTTTTTGGATTTAATCTTTTAAGCCAATTTCCATACTATTTGTCTTTCTGCCTTTATTATGTCCAAAAATCAGATAAGTTTTTCCAGTTAGTTTCAATGAGGATACAAGTAGTTTAGACATAAAACATTTCTAGAAACTGAAATCTTGGCCAGGTGAACCAACGAGAACTATCACCATGCCAACCAGAATTATACTACAAGAAGTGAAGATTTTATTATCTTTTCCTTGAAGTCTAACATCTGGTCGGTTTTTTTGATATAAAATATTTTTCTAATAATATTGTTTTCCTTAAAAAAAAGATTTCAAAGAAAATAATGGTTTTCCCCCTTCTTTTCCAACGTTTGGTGACCTCACGAAAAGATTTTCCCAACAAAGCGGGATTCCATCTCCTTCCAAGACCAGAGAAGCCACGCCATTTGCTACGTCACAACCTTCAGTATCCATGTTACCTTCATGGAACCTAATCCCATCCCTCCTTAGTCCTCCATCATCAAAAGATTTACCCTTTGAAGAAGTAGCACCATCAAAGGTCCAATCGCAAATCAACAAAAGAAAAACATCAATTTTGCCCTGGCGGCAAAGAGAATCCTCTAAATAATTATCCGCGTTTCGAAGTCTTTATATGGTTTCACGTAGCCGGGCAATAGCATTTAAGGGAGAGAGTGAGACTGAGAAAACGACTTCAGTATCTTTGCTGACGAAGTTGTTT
>JAMWEH010000080.1:0-33118 GCA_024721245.1 Mitragyna speciosa | reverse complement strand
ATCCCACGGCTACTCTTTGATCTGCGAGCCATGAGTTGAGCTATAGACTTGAGGTACGGCTAAGGCCGCGGCTCCTCTTCTAAAAAGCCCTAATTTTTATTATTTTGTTCATTTTTTATATTAATTAATTTACCTCTAATTGATAGGTGATTCGGGCAATCCAATGAGTGAGCATTTGGAAAGGCCCATAAACCCTAATATACCAATAAGAGTCCTAGAATAATTTTTTCTTATTAACTTCAACTCTTACAAAAATTACGTGAACTATTGTAAAAGTTCAATTATATGACTTCTTGTTACTTGACTTGAGACTGTACTTATTCATTGTGCATGCATTGGCTGTGATCTCAGTTGTGTACTTTATCGCACTAGAAGTACTTGTTCTTATAAAATGTGCTTGTACTTGTACATATGTACTTGATTTGGGTCAGGCCTTGTGCGCGTTCGTCCATTTTGGCTAAGTAAGTAGTGGGCCTAGTCACCAATTACTAGTTGCCTTGGCATCTTGGCACCCACCGGCCTACAAGGAGTTTTCATAAGTTAAGGACATGTATGGAAAAGTTCTTGGGTACCTCTCGAGATCACCAAACGATGTGTAGTGGCCACTAGATTATACAAATATTGGCACACAAGTTTGAAAGATTATTGGAATTTTTGCCATGGCACAGTGCTTCATTTGTTTTGGAATAATGCTCAAAAATGGTTTTGAGCAGTGCTTGACTTAATTTTTCTTGTATCCTCCCTTGTTTACCTGTTAAATTTATTATTATTTGATCTTGATGGGCTATACACTACTCTGATGTATTACCTTATTTTAAAATGAATATTTTGATAATACATGTGAAATAGTTTTATAAATGGACCTCATTGTGCTTCTAGGTCATCCCCACCAAATTTGTTTTCCTTACAGGTAAGTGGCGAGACAGTATTCTTGTGATAGTGTCGGTTTGTTATGATTGTTTAAGTTTATTATTTTGAATGTGTGATTAGTGAGTCATGGCAAGAGCTAATCAGGTGCTCAATCAGGATGCAGGGAGAATCCTAGCTGGGGTGTCACATTTACCATTTTATTATTTTATATATAGCTGATAGTATAATTTAATTACATGCTGTGACGAGACTTAATTTTTTTGACAAATTCGGGCAACAAAATATTAAGTCGTCAAACCCTAAATTGCCTTCTATTATTATAGCAAAAATCAGAGTTCTTGTTAGATGCTTCCTTAGTGGCTACACTCAAGATTGCTCCATCTCGAGTTTGGTTTTGTTATGAAATGTGATCTCTGAGTAATGGCTACGAGTTACCAAAAATGCATACGTTGTTGGGCTAAAGTCAAGGTTAAGTGATTTTGAGGCAAAGGTTGGGAGTCGCATATGATATGCTTATCAAGAGTTGATAGCTCAACAATCTAAGAGTTACAAAGTATTGTGATTGGTAAATATTACCTATCTAATCAAATTTATTCTAGTTTAGTGGGCTTTACTCAAGATCAAAAAATTAGATAGAATCCCATCTCACTAGGACTCTATAACAAATTCCCAAGTTTGAGATAAGATAACGAGAGTAAAACCAAATAAATTTCAAGTCCATGCCTTTGGAGTTATGCATGAATACAAAAAATTTATACTATCTAATACAATTATTATAGAATTAATAATAATGTGAATCTGCGCTATATTTTGAACGATTCAATACTCAATAGCTCAAATTTCTTGGACTGGCACTATAGTCATTCTCAAATATGAAAAAATTAGTTATATTCTTGAAACCCTTATTCTACCGTTTGTAGACACTGATATTCTGTTTTAATTTAATTAGTGAAGATTAAACAAATTAAATTGATCTTGATTAAATTAAATTAAATTAAAATATATTTTATAAGCTCATTTATGTTTGGACTTATAAGTTAGACTGTTGATATGTGGACCTTAAGTTAATTATAATGTCGATTAAATTAAAGTGGATTAATTTTATAAATTCACATTGGATTATTTGGACTAATCCATTTATCAAAGTCTACTTTAAATGGGTTTTTTAAGCCACAAGCAAACTTTACTTTAAATGGGTTTCTTAAGCCACAAGCAACCCAAGTTGATGGAAAATTCTAGAGAGTTTCCTTTTAAGCCAATTATACTCTATGTCTTGGCTATAAATAAAGGCTTTCCCCTCCCAAGTCAAGATATATGACAAATTCACCAAAAGCTTAGAAAAAGCTCTACCAAATTCTCTAGAGATTTCTCTTCCTCAAATCTCTTAAGTCCAAGCTCCAGTTCATATCAAATCCTCAAGTTCAAGTTTAAGTTCAAGTTCAATCAAATTCTTACGTTCGTGTTAGAGGCTTGAAGGTCCAAGATTACGTTTGTTAGTTAAATTTTAACCAATTCATCTTGTTCAATTAATCATTGCTTAGATAATAAAGAAAGTGATAAAACTCTAGTAGTTGCACTCAATTGGTTCCTTGTGAGATTCGACCCTAATTTCCTATACTACAATAACCCGTATACTTGCGGTAAAAGTTGGAAGATTAGGTCTTATTACTTAAATTTTGTGTGTATATTGCTTTGATTTTCTACACATAATCTGCACGTCAAGTTTTTGAGGCACCGTTATAACCTAAACTTGATTGTGAGATTTAGGTACTATAAAAATTAAGCCAAATTCACACAAACAAGTAATAAAATTTATAACCCAGTACCCCTTTCCGCAAGTACACGGGTCAATTGTGATAGGCGATATATTAGGGTCGATCCCACGAGAAAACAAGAATTAGCAAGTACTAAAGCTACTAACTTGCTCTATTATCCAGACAAAACATCAAATAGGTGGTATGCAAGGTAAGAAAATTCAACTACTTGAATTAAAACAATTGGAAGAAATTCACAAATACGAGTAATAGGGTTTAGAATCCACTAATTGTCACTAATATGATTGAATGAATTAACACCTTGCTATCTTAATCTTGTCTTGCTTAAGATTGCAACTCTATATGAAATCAAGACTTGTTTTCACAATAAATTGATTAGAGTTCAATTATGTTTATGATAAACTCTTGTGAAATGCATGAATTGTCGTATTAAACAACCTCAACCCACCTACTTGTACAACTATCTGTATGTGTGTACATCATAGGCTTCATCTACCATTTTCCAATTTTACAAGCACTTCTAATGTCAAATAACATCTAAATGATTTGAAATAGTTGATCAAGCTACTACAAATGTTAAATCTTGATAGATGAATAAGCAAATACAAGTTATAGTAAGTATAATAACATTCAAACCATATCATTAGCATTATCTAACCCTAACAGATGTATTTAGTGAAGCATAGCTTGCATGAATAACATATGCAAGAAACAACTCATACACAAGTAGGAAAATAAAGAGCTAAGGTAAGAAATGCTCATTTTTTGGTTGAACATGGCTCCAAAGCTTCATTCCTCATTGATATGAATTGATACACATGAATCCTCCAAGAGTTTTTTTACAAAAAATGAAAATTCTTCTAAATTACAAAGAAAACGACTACTATAAGCTACTTGGGAGTGCTTCTTCCTTCAAGACTTCCTTTAAATGTATTAAAAGAGCTCCCTATTTATAGAACTTCTTGGCTCAAGTCTTTGTCCAAGTTGCTAGACGAAATGATAAAGTTTGATTCCAATATCTTCAAAAGTCTTGAATTGGAATTTGAAAGATCTTCTAGGGTAGATGAATTGGAGTTGGACATTGGATTTATATGAAAAAGGAGTATGAAACCAAGTACAAGTTGAAAAGCGCCGACATGCAACTAGTTGATCCTAATCCACAAGTCAGATCTACAAATATTGATCCACGGATTGCACCAAGAATACATGCGAATCAGCTTTTTCTCAAAACATGAAAGTTGTAGCCATTTATATTATATTTCCAACACCTTAAGAATTAGGTCATTTGGAGCTTTGGGTGAAAAGATATAGCCAAAATATTGAGAGGTGGTTGGAAGCACTTTGTTCTTCAGTAATTTAGATTTTGGGCTATGAAGATGTGAGAATTGGATTTTGATGTCTACATAATAATTGTAGAGTATCCTATTATATTTAAAATTCAAGAAGAATAATCTCAATCCAATATTGTAGCTCAAGTTATTGCCAAAATACTGAAATGTGCCATTGTTGTCAATCCTTAGTTTTCTCAATTTCTTCACTTCCATTGCTTCTTTGCATTTCTCTTTTGCTTGTTATTCCTCATATGCCCTTGAGACCTTTTTGTAATGTTGACCCTTCAATTCCATGGTGAATTTGTTGAAGAAAATTTTCCAAAAATTGAGCAAAACTATCCTCCAAGTTTGAATGCAAAAGTTGGGCCATTGAGCTCCTAATTCAATCACCCTTCAATCTATCATGAATGTGATGACTTGTGTTTTAATTTATCCAAATTATGACTGAATGTATAAAACTTGCGAGATTGTACAAAGATTGCGCATTAATTTGCTAGAAATATAAATTTCGCTTCACAACCATAAAAATTGGATAAAAATCCTAATTTTTTGGTAAAATCTTCAAATAGAAGAAACTTAGTGAAAATGAGCCATATCTATGTTAAACATACTAACAACATACTAAAATACCATAAAATCATATATGAAACCTTATTTCAGACAAAGATGAGTTGGTTTATGTCTATCAAAGTGTTATTGGGTATGATTTGGGTATTTTTCAAACCCTCTTCTCGAAATGATTGAGTTTAGGTTTGATGCCTTGGTGGTGTTTGATGAAATGTGTGAAAGAGGATGAAGAAAGGGAATAGCTAGTATGAGTTGTGGCCTCGCAAGGGCAAGCTACGGCTGCAGCTAGGGCCACGACTAGGTATCTGACTCAAGCCATGAGCTCAGCCATACGATTGGGTGTCTGACTTTGGCTATGATGGCAGTCGCGTCTTGGCTCAAGCAGCAGCTGAGTCCAATTTGCACCATTTTGCTCTGTTTGTGTTGTAAGTCAGGAATTAAGCCTCAGTTATGATTTCTCATTGGAATGAGTGTGTAATTAAGTGTTTAATGACTTACTTAGGCAAAGGAAGTGATCGACCAACCCTTTGTTGACTACTTGAGTTAGCTTGGATCGAGATAAGTGGTGTTTGTATCATTTGCATTTTGAAAAATGATATTTGATAAATTGAATGCTTTGAAATCTTATTTGTTATATTAAATGGCTTGAATGTGTTTACTTTCTTGTTTTTACTATGAATTGAATATACGTCGTGATATATGCTTGTGTGAATAATGATTTGAATGGGCTCTTGAGTGAAATAGCTTATGACAAGACTAGTTCTTTAATCTGGTGGAGGTGATATGATATTTTGACCGTGCCAACTGAGGATAGTTAGCTTTTGTTTTGAACTGAGTTGACTGGGAGTCAACTTATGACCATATTAACCGGATTGTAGTTAACAACTGGATATCCAGGGTCATTAGTTAGATTATTTTTTGAGCTCATTTTGTCATTATGTGTTTATGATATGTGAAATGTGTTTGGACCACATATTTTGTGACTTATATGGATTAATGTTATGTGTTTGAAATGCAAAAAATGTATGTGTAACGCTCTCAAGCCATAAAGAGATACATGTACTACTTACTGGGTTATTTTGTCACTCACCCCTTTGTTTTTGACACGCAGTGAATGAGAAGTTCATAGAGGAAGGACTATAATAGCTCTTGGAGCCACTTGACTTGATGATACGATTTTAGGCTAGTAGTAATAGTAGATTTTGTTTATTTGTTTAAAGTATGTTATGCTATGTCACAATGTGAATTGAGACTAGTGTTTGTAGTAAGTGGCCAAAGTGCATTTGAAGGCTCGAAGATTGTGGTATTGGATGAGATTGTACATGTGTGAATAACGATATGTATTTGACTTTATGATATTTCAATTGTTAACTACTTTGATATGTGACACCTTGTGTCTTAGCTTAGTTTAAAGCATGGTGGATGCCACGTTCCGAGATACGGGGCGTGAGACAACATACGTTTATTACAATGAATGTTTCAAATTTACGTATCCAACTAAATTGGGATTGATTTCAAAAACTACCAACAAGATGTATGTTGTATTAATCACCTATAAATATAATGAAAATCAAAGTGAGAACTCAAGTTTGACATCCAACTAACCTCACGTACATCACGTTTATGGACTTGAATAACAAAATACTTCTCCCCCTTGACAACTCAAATTTTGCCATCTTCGGGCAAAGTAAAGCATAAGGAGAACCGACTTATTATGTGTAATTATAAGGAAATCAAAAGCTAGAACATATTATATTTCAGTCACATCATAATGCATCAAGTTGTCGCTTTATTTTTTGGAGTGATACTACAACATCTTGTATGTTAATCCTATCTCCAGGATATTCCTTGCAGCAGTTCAAAGCCAATTTGAGTATTATTGAAACAAACTCTAGCTTCTGAGTGAAATGCGTATCATTTGGCACGAGTAAGTTAGCATCTATAACTTGAGTGGTTGCATGAGGCAGAGAATCTTCTATCCAACTCTTTAGATTCATATCTCCAGAAAACATTTCATCATTAGGCTTCATTCTTGAAAAAGTTTCCAAGACAACTATGCCAAAACTATACACATCAGTTTTTATTGATACTTGTCCCTCCAGTCCATACTCTGCAATATAAATGCCAATCTATCAACTTCGTTTAAAATCATAGTGGGAAAACTAAAGTTAATGATAAAAACAAAAGAAATACAACAAAAAACAAAAAACAAAAACCAAAAGCTAGATGCTTAACCTGGTGCAATATATCCCAATGTTGCAAGTGTCTTGGTGTGCAAAATACTATTTTCTTCATCCAAAAACTTTGCAATGCCAAAATCACTCACATGTGCAACCATGTCATCATCAAGCAATATGTTACTAGGCTTCAAATCACAGTGAACCACTGGTGTTGTATAACCATGATGGAGGTATTGCAATGCAGAAGCAACATCTATCATTATGCTTACTCTTTGCATCAAATTTAAGAAATGATTGTGGGAGTACAACCACTTTTCAAGGCTCCCGTTAGGCATGTAATCAAGAACTAAGGCTTTGAAGTCAAGGTTAGAGCAACTACCAATCACCTTGGTTAGGTTTCTATGGCGAAGGTTGCGTAATACTTCACATTCCCTGTCAAAAATGTTAGAAGTAATTTCCATTGGCAAACTGAAAACTTTCACAGCCACAAGCATCCCATCTAATAGCCTTCCACTATATACAGATCCAAAAGTCCCTGTGCCAAGTATGTTGCTATCAGTCATAGCCATTGGTTGCCCGAAAGAGTTCATAATATGAAATCCTTTTTGGTGCTCCCCTGAGGCAACAAATCAGTTGTTCTTGGAACGTTATCCTTCCTTCGGTATCTCAAAAATAAAATTGCAGCAGTTGTAGCAACCATTGTTGCTGCAATCCCTAATCAGAATTCCTATCACTTCAAATATTTTCTTCCTATTTGACCTGTGAATAGGAGAAGTCCTACAAGGAGGAACAAGAAATTTTTGAGCACCACACAACTCATCATTGAACATGAATGATTGGTGTGTGAAGTTCTTAAAAGGACCACCAGAGGGAATTTCACCAGTTAAGGAGTTGAAAGAAAGATTAATGTATGTGAGATGTGAAAGTGCCTCCAAGGACTTTGGGATTGGACCTGATAGATGATTTTTGGACAAGTCCATGAATTCCAAGCTTAATATGCGACTGAGCGAGGTTGGAATAGGATCCTTCAAGTCTATTTTGAGCCAAAGAAAGGCTGATTAAACTCTGCAAACCTGCAATTGAGCTTGGGATATTTCCACTAGATGTGATTTCTAGACAAATTCAAATTTATTACCGCCTTCAAATTTTGAATTTCTTGTGATAGTGAACCACTCAAAAAATTAGATGATAGGTCCAAGTACACGAGATCATTAAGGTTCCACAAGCTGGCAGGAATGCTGGAGTTTAATAAGTTTTCCCCTAATATAATTGCTCTCAGAGAAGTGACATTACCTAAGCATGATGGTATTGGTCCCTGAATCTGATTTTGGTCCAGACGTAGTCCGTATAAGCTCTTCAAGTCACAAAGAACATCTGAGAGTGATCCACTTAGTTGGTTATCACCAAAATCTATACCTTGAAGATTTTGTAATGCCTTTAGTGTTGTAGGAATTGTTCCACTCAAGTGATTTTCCAAAAAGACCCAAAACAAATAAATTGCTCAAATTCCCAATTGCTTCAGGAATTTTCCCCTCGATTTCACAATTATATGCATAAAGTTTCTCCAAAGAAGTCGAAAGATTCCCAACGGATATTGGAAGAACGCCTTGCAAAGGATTCATATGGAAATCTAACTCTGTTAGGTACTTGCAATTTGTCAAGTAACTAATAAAGCTGAATTCTGGCAAGGAAGGTTCACTTGTCAAATAATTTTCGAAAAGATGTAGTAATTTCAGAAGTCTTAGATCACCAAGGGAATTGGGAATTTGACCACTAAATTTGTTTGTAGACAAGCTTAATAAAACTAGCTTCGATGCATTTGAGATCGAGGCTGGTATCACTCCGTCAAGGTGATTCATGTTGAGAGTAAGAAGTTCCAGATGAATTAATCCATAACCCATGGTTGATGGAAGATTTCCAGACAGATTATTGCTTGTAAGGTGCAGGTGTTGCAGCATTGAGACGTTGAATAATTGAACTGGTATGGATCCAGTTAGGCTATTAAATCCCATATATAATCTTCTTAGTTTGTGCAGATTGCCTAACTCTTGTGGAAATGTACCTGCAGAATAAATAAAAGAAGCTTTAACAATATCAGTCAACAGAGCGTGCCTAAAAGAATCTCTCCCATCATGTCAAGTTATTAAGGGCGAGATCTAGTTCCACAAAGCATGGTTAAATTCTAGAAGTTTCTGAATATGGATCCTGTAGAATTGTTGTTTTCCAATATTTAAGACATTCAAATTATAAAAAGTGCGCAAGTAAAATTAAATCTTATGACTGGTAAATGAAAGGTTTTATCTTTGATGACATGTAATTTGATTTTAAGCATATTAATAGCACTTTTCAAGAGAAAAGGAAACAAACCATCAATAAAGGGGAAAGTAAACAACTTAGTCATCTATAATTGTTAATAAAACTTAGTAGTGTTAATTAGTGCTTTAACTTCTATTTTCAGCTATCTGGTCCTAAAGCTTTTACTTTGGTTACAAAGCTTTAGTTGCTAATCGACCCAAAAAATTAGATCGGATAGCTTTACTTTTGGATTTTTTTTTAATATTCCTTTAACTTATATGTAATTACCTTTTTAACTTTGCAAATTCATTTTATCTTATATATCTGGCATTCTAAAAAGTAGTACTATATAATTAATCTAAGATCACTTCTAAAGAGAATGTAATCCAAGCATAAATCAATAATTTTGCCCTCCATAAACTAAATCAAAACACTTTGGCTATACTAATGGAAGCTAAAACATGAAATGACTTGACAAAATAAAGATTTTTTTTTTTTTTGTTTGGGGGGTGGGGTTTTATGTATTCTAGTTTCTTGGAGGGAGGCTTCTAATAGTTCTCTTTGACTTAGCACTCAATGATAGCAAAAATATATTTTTGGGCAAGACAGCTATCAAAAAAACTAAATTACCATAAAAATAATAGTTGAAGGACAAAATAGTTGCAAACCAAAATATAGGGACTGAATTAATTATAGTGAAAAAAAATATTGGAGAAAGAAAAGACCATGCAATCATCGATAACTAGTTGTTCCTACAACTACTATTGAACAAAGAAAGGAAATACTAGTTTGGTCACCCAATTTCTGCTTATCCTACCATACATCAGTTTTGACAAATAAAACCTACACTCATATTCACAAAAAGAAGAAAAAATAAAATTCACAAAGCATTCAAATTTGGCACTTTTGAAAACTTCAATTTTTAAGTACAGTTTCAAGAAAAATAATTCACATCCCTTGTCCCCTAGGCCTTCTAAATTGTTATTTCAAATGGAATCACTCTCAGCTCGCATGGGTTAAAAATGGCAAAGTGAAAGTTTAGCTCTTCCATTTTATATAGTTTTCAAGCACTTGAGTGGAATACTACTTGTCAAAATATCAATTCTACCGACTTCTTAGGATTTTCTATTGTTTGCAAGCTGAACATTGTCATGCCTATGAGGCTGTCATATCTAAATTGAGGATTGTTTGAAAATCTTAAGTAATTACTTTTTTTTTTTTTACTAAAGATCTATTTGACTTCTAGAAATAAAAATTGAGGACTCAATTGAACGATATATAAAGATAAAATCCAAAATGAAAAAGAATAAAAATGTAAGGAATACATAGACACATCATAATTTACCCATAATAATGTACAAAAACGTAATTGTTCAAAATGCTAAATTAGGACTTTTCTTGGCTGTAGTCTAGCAAAGTTCCTATCGTGCAAAATTAGAATATTATTCCTGGGCATGATTGTAACCTATTTATGGATACTTTTACTACTAAATTCTATTGGTTTTGTACTAAAGCCAATTAATTCTAAGATTATAATTTATATTTATTGCCAAGTGATTAGGAACCTCAAGGGTCACACACAATAGAACTAATTCTTGGGTTGAATTGATTTAAATAATTATGGGATTAATTTGTGAGATAATTAATCCTAAAGACTTATTAATAAATAGAGAAATTATAGTAGTGCAAGAATTTCGTTTTGAAGGAAATTAAAACCTACTAAATATCTTATTTGGTAAGATATCCTAATAGGTAAGCATTACTTATTACTGAATTCTTAATGGACAAGATGTCGTAATTATTACTTTATAAATAAGTCCTAAACACCAAGACTTGACATGAGATTGAATACAACGTAACAAATGTTAGAAAATTAGAGAGAGAAAAAAATAGTTTTTTCTATTATATAATTTTCTTCATGTTGTGACGTGTCAAGTGGATCTAGCATATTTACTCGGTGTTAATCAATCCTGATGAGGATCCCAAGAAGGTGTTCGTGTGAATACCTTAGAGGTCGGACACGTGTGCAGCTGTGGTTGATATATTGTATCTTTAATCAGGTTAATTTGTTTAATTACGTCTTCAAAAGATACGTTTTCGATTTTGTATAGATAATCAATGATCTTTGTTAGAAATCAATTTTAACTTTCATTGCGTCAAATTGTTTTGGCCTATTAATTTCCTAACAAATACGTGTCCGATCCATGTTAAAAAGAGATAGTATGAAAAAATTTTTGATGGACTCTGATTTACAATGGAACTCGTGATCATAATAAGGGTCATATAGGCATCACTTCTTTATATCAACACACATCACTTTATCTATATGTACCTTATTAGACCATGATTTATACAAGTGGGGTCCATGTAAGAATCTCGCGTATCTATATTAGAATGAAGTGAGTCTTCTATCCTATGTTGAAGTGCTACTTTTTTTGAAAAAATGTGTTTTTTTTTTTTTGAAAGATTGCCTGTAATTCAAGTGCTGCATAATAATTTTCAAGCTTTAATGCTGATTCTGCCTCTTTTTCGTTGTTTTATGTGTAAGTAAGGGATAATATGTGCATTCTGCAAATTGCATTTTACTTGCAAAGTAATATCAAAACTTTGGAGACTCTTAAGTGGATCGGGTTTACGGCTCTACTTGTGAATTAAAAGAGCGCTAAGTAAGTAAAGTGATGTATGATGATGTACAAAAATAATGTAATGATACTTATGTGATTTTCTTTTAAACCATAAGGTCCATAGGTGGAACCGCATACCTGGTTCATTTAAGAATTTTCCATCAAAACTCGGCAAGCTGGTTGGTTGAATTCACGGGGAAGTCATCAATAGCAAAAAAGCAGTCAAACAACCAACAAACATGTTAACATGAATTTATTCCTTTACCCCAAAAAATGTGCAAAAAGCGAATACGATACTGCATGTTTAAGCTTTCATTTGCCTAATTACTATATTTCCATAATCTTTGTTAATTTGAAAACCAAATTCTCCAGTATCTTTCTAATTTGAAAATCACAGAATCTAGTGTGACTAGCCAATCTGCCCTATGTCGCTGGCTACCCTATATTAAAAAGATTTGTTGTGAACGTGGAAACATTATTAATTAACCTTATAAAGTCATCAACATCATAAAAAAAAAGAAAATTTATCTAGTATAGCCAGTATGTAATCATGTTATCAGATTTTTTTAATGTTAAATACGGTGCTATATAAGAACTTTTCTGATAATATGCAGATTTGTTAGTAATTGTACGAAATTAATTGAAAAATCTAAATAGTTTAAGTGAGCTTGAGATAACTCGTACTCGGCCGAAGGCTATTGATTAATTCAATTAACAAAGGGCTTATCTAGGTAAGTTTTGTGGTTTGGATTAAGTTAAAACCTTTAAAATTTAAATGAGACAAGATTTGTATCTTTCTGGATTTCGTTATTTTGCATTATTGTTAAAAGAATAATACTTTAGTGTATTTCATAATGTAATATATATGAGATAAAAAAGTGGCTAGTATATTAATAAAATTACTTAAAAACTTGTCTGAATAATATTTCAGAATAGTTTTTGTTAAAAAAATTCCGTTATGTGTAAATATCAAACTAGGATTCCTATAGTAAATAATTAGATTACCCAACAATTTAATTACTTGGTTGCCTCATTCCATCCATTTCTCTATCTTTCTCCTGGAAAATCGTCAAATTACATGGCCTTGTTTGGTTATCATTTTTTGCCATTATTTGCAAATTTTTTTGGAGCTATGTTTGATAAAACAAAAAGTTATTCCAAAAAATGTGATTAATACTTGTAGTCTTGACCCAAAAATGGCCCACAATACTTTGTCCAATTTTTCTGCCAGGTGTTTTTTTTTTTTTTTAATTTTGAAACCCTTCTTTTTCCTTTCTCCAACTCTTCTTCTCCCACTTGTTTCTTTTTAAATTTCAAACCCTTCTTCTTCCTCTCTTGAACCTTTGTCCTCTCCCTCTCCAATCCAAACCCCCCCAACACCCAAGACCCAAAACAAACTCAAGTTGTGAAATTAGCCTACGAAATGACCGGTTCTACTCAAACATACCCAGATTATCATCTAAATAGTTAGAGAAGTCGCATTTTCCATCAAAATCGAAACCACGGTTTCAAATTCCTAGTCCTAACTAACCATTCATGGGAGCGTCTGGTTATTATGGAGACGAGCGTCTGGCAACCAATCTTTGTTCCCATTATTAGCTTTGTAATTTCTCACTGTGTCAGATGCTTGTAATTTTATGAGGCCCATCATCCAGTGCTCATTCCACAAAAGCTTAGAGGTTGCAATAGAGAATGTTCTAATTTTCAAAAATTTAAAGTTAAAATTTTATCCTATACATACTTGTACTTTGGTTATCTGCACAATAGTTATTTGAATTCATCATATCTTAGTGATGGCTAAAGAAACTATGTTGGTGAGGAAATGCTATCTCTAGTGTTATCATGGTTTTAGAATTTTGGTTACACTAAACAAGAAAATGACAAAATATTTGTTTAAAAAAAGGGATTAATGAGAAATTTGGATGTGTCATTGAAAAGTCTGTTGGCATTATTTTGATTTGAGTAATTAATAATAATTGACAAATAGAGGAGATTTTTAATAAATGGTTGTCTATTCAAAGGGTTGGACTATGATGTGGGTACACCGTAGGATTTGTATTTTAATTTGGACAACTTCAGACATATATTTTGCCGATATAAGCAACATTCTAATGGTTATGAACACGAGGAGTATTTGATAAACGTTTTGCTATTTAAGGGGATTTACTATAATTTGAACACATGGTAGAATTTGTAATTGAATCAAACCTCAAAAGAGATAGATGTAATTAATCATTTTGCATTTTTTTATACAAAATTAGTGTTATTGTTGCCTTTGACCATTAATCAAAGGGATGAAGATATCAAAAAATAAATGGGAACGACTATTATAATGCAAAACATTCCGATGGACTTACTGCATTTAACCTTTTTTTAAAAGAAAGGTAAGGCTTAAAGAGTTCCTAAAAGATCATAATTAGTGGTCAACATAAATAATAATTGAATACATGATAATTTATTGAGCACAAAGGCAAGAGTTACGTTCTTACCACTTAAATTGTTAGAGCCCAGATATAGTTCCTCAAGCATCGTCAAGTTCCCAATTTCTTCTGGTATAAGTCCATCAAAAGTATTGTGAGACAAACCAAGTACCTGAAGCCTTGAACATTGAGATAACGTGGATGGTATCTTTCCACTAAATCCATTAACAGAGAGGTCAAGCAATGTGATTTTTTGAAGTCGTTGACAAATGTTAACAGGAAGACTGCCAGATAGGCTATTGTTTTGAATAGAAAACCACTCCAATGTGGAAGTATTGAAGATCTCCAATGGCACAGAACCAGAAAGCTTATTGCAGTCCATGTTCAAAGTCTTCAATTTATGTAGATTCCCAAGCTCTTTTGGAATTATACCTGGAAAAAAATTTAAAGAAACTTTCAATCTCTCTAACTTTGGCATGTTGGAGATAGAAGGTCGGATGAAGCCTGTCAAGGTATTGTTCTTGAGAGAAAGCTATTGTAGTTCTTGTAAGGAATCGAACCAAAAGGGAAGCTATCCCTTGAGCTTGTTGACTGTCAAACTAAGGACTCTTAATCTACACAAACGAACTATTCATGGGGAAGTTGCCCATGGAAATTGTTTCCATTCATGTCGGGCGAAAGAGGGAAGTACAGATTCCCCAATTGTGATGGAATGATGCCAGTGAGACCCCAATTTGAAATATTCAATTCTTCCTATCTCCTCTTTTTATTTGCCTGTAACTCATCTTAGCCACTACCATATTATTTCAATTCATTTTATTTATTTAACGAACACTCATCTTTTCATATCTAGGTATTGAATTGGGTCTTAAATTTTAAAAAAAATTATTTCTACTAAATGTAATAGTTAGACTTAGTTTTCAATTTGAAAATGTCTTTTGTTGTCTATAACATAGAGTTTCTTTCGTTGTTAATAATTTAAAGTCAAATTTTTTTGTTTTTATTTTGAAGTAAATAGTTTTCTTGAACTTTATATGCTGATCTTCGCATGAGTAACTTTATGTAGAAACATTAAAACTAAAAGCTGCAATAGAGAATGTTTTAACGTTCATAAATTTAAAGTTAAAATTTTATCCTATATGTAATTGTACTTAATCATCTACAAAATAGATATTCGAATTCATCATATCTCAGTGATGAGTAAAGCAACTATGTTGGTGATGAAATGCTATTGCTAGTGATATAGTAAGAATTTTTGTAGAAGAAAAAAAAAACAAGGGATTAATGACAAGTTTGGGAGCTTCATCAAAAATTTCGTTGATATTACTTCGATTTGAGTAATTAATAATAATTGATATGGAGATTTTTAACAAACGTTTATGACTTACACCATAGGGTTTATGTATTAATTTGGACAATTTCAGATATATATTTTACTAATATAAACAACATCCCAATGGGTATGAACATGAGGAGTATTTCATAAACATTTTGCTATTTAAGGGGATTGACTATAATTTGATCAAAACACACGCTAGAATTTGTAATTGACCAAACCTTAGAATAGGTAGATTATAATTAACCATTGCTCTTTTTTCTTTTATACAAAATTAATGTTACAGTTAACTTTGACCATTAATCAAAGGGATGAAGATGTCAAAAAATAAATGGGAACAACTATTATAATGCAAAACACTCCAATGGACTTACTGCATTTAACCCTTTTTTAAAAGAAAGGTAAGGCTTAAAGAGTTCCTAAAAAATCATAATTAGTGATCAACATCAATAACAATTGAATAAATGATAATTTATCGAACAAAAAGGCAAGAGTTAAGTTCTTACCACTTAAATTGTTATAGCCCAGATATAGTTCCTCAAGCTTCGTCAAGTTCCCAATTTCTTCTGGTACAAGTCCATCAAAAGTATTCTGAGACAACCCAAGTGCCTGAAGCCTTGAACATTGAGATAATGTGGACGGTATCTTTCCACTAAATCCGTTAATAGAGAGGTCAAGCCATGTAATTTTTTGAAGTCGCCGACAAATGTTAACGGGAAGACCGCCAGATAGGCTATTGTTTTGAATAGAAAACCACTCCAATGTGGAAGTATTGAAGATCTCCGATGGTAAAGAACCAGAAAGCTGATTATTCCTCAAGCTCAAAGTCTTCAGTTTCTGTAGATTCCCAACCTCTTTTGGAATTCTTCCTTGTAGAGAATTGAACGACAGTATCAAGGCCTCTAGCTTTGACATGTTGGAGATCGAGGGTGGGATGAAGCCTGTAAAGTTGTTGTTCTCGAGAGAAAGGTATTGTAGTTCTTGCAAGGAACCAAACCAAGAGGGAAGCTCTCCAATGAGATTGTTGACGGCGAAATTAAGGACTCTTAATCTACGCAAATGAATTAATTCAAGGGGAAGTTCTCCATGGAAATTGTTTTCACTCATGTCAAGGGATCGAAGGAAGGACAGATTTCCCAGTTGTGGCGGAATGATGCTAGTGAGACCCCAGTTGGAAATATTCAAAGCAGTGACTCGGTGGTGAAGAGAGCCGCAAGTGACTCCCAGCCATTCACAAACAGAGGATGTAACAGACCAGTTGCTGGCCAAGATTTGATAAGGGTCTGAAGTGATTTTAGCTCTCAAAGCAAGAAGGGCTGATTGATCCGTGGTAATGTTGGTGGCGGTCATGGCTAAGCAAGCCAACAGATAACTGCACTGCAGGAGTCCAAGGGACAAAGAGTAGGAAATTTTCTTCATGACTGTATTCGGTTTGAGTGCAGTGTGCTGAACAATTGCATACTTATGCATACTTCTGGTAAACATATATATATTGCTAGACAGTGAGGACATCTAACAGAAAAAAATGGAGTGTACTTCACGGCAGGACTTCTATGCATATTCGGCAAAAATAAAATAAAATTGAAAACCATAGTCTTCCAAGAGTTGTAAATCGATTGCCTTATTATGGTATACTAATAATATTGTAATGTATTTTAAAACTTAATGTATGTGAAATAAAAAAATTTGATTAATATATTAAAAAAGTATTTAAACTTTTTTAAATATTATTTCAAGAATAATTTTGTCAAAACAAACCCGTTATCTGTAGATATCAAACCACGATTCCTAGACGAAATTATTAAATTACCTAAACAACTCATACACAGTGGTGGTGGTGATACGCAAGGGGATTAACGAGTGTCGTTTATTGAGGCAGCCAAATGGAGGTAAATGATAGGAAAGGCAAAAATTTTTAGGAAAAAGAATTACTGCTATGTTGATTCACAGAGGCATCTCACGATTGCACTTCATATTTTCTAGCAAGACTTAGTTATCTAACACAAAAAATTAACATTTTGCCCAACTAAGACACCTAACGAAAGAATTAACGTTTTGCATCAACCAAAATGATCATTTGGATTGTATTTTTAATTAACAAGAACAGGGCTTATTTTGAAGGTCGAATGTATACTTTTCACAAATACATTTATGACAAATGACTCCTGCAATTACGACGCACATACCTGAAAACAACAAAAGGTGTATTCAGGTATCAACTAAGTTCAATCACCAATAGAAATATTGAGCGTGCCATTTAAAGATAAATAAAACAAGATGTGCAGAAAATGTGCAGCGAATCAAATTTGAAATGAAAGAAAAAAAACATATGAATGCTGTTCGTTTGGCTTGTTAACCAAGAATTAAAATTGTTGTGCAAGAGCTTCAATAGCAACATAATGACAAAGGACATTAGAGAAAATATTATAGAATTGAATTAATATATGAGAGTTCTCACAGAATTTGAAAGCATATATGCAAACTCACAACTAGCGAAAAAAATTATAGCTAATAATAACTTGAAATTAATCTGATACTTGAGAATATAATTTGTATCCACAACACTTGAAAGCAAATACGGAGGAAAGATGGTAGGAATTCGTTGAAGTTTATTTCCATCACTATCAACATTTATGCTAATAAAGTCTAGTGCTTATAAAAACATAAGAATTTCTACATTCCTGTGCTCTTGATGACTTGTTTCTGTAAAGGCAAATGAATGTCTACAGGTATACTCTATTGAAACAAATAAGTAGTTAATTGGCACATCTAAAAAGGTTCTGTTGTAATGACTAAAATATTTATAAATTCAAAGAAAGAGTAATTTTTTTAAAGACTACTTGATTTGAGAAGAAAAAAAATTTCAAACCAAATAGTCATTTAACTTGGCACTTAAAACAATATCCTCCCGCTCACCGTATTGCATTTACAAGACTTGCACTGCTGTTGCTACTATTCACAATGGAAAACTTCATTCCCTTTCATGTCGGCAATTTTAATTTGATTTCAAACAATTTGATCCCCGATAAAAAGATTGACAGACCCGGGGAATAAGGCAATCAGTAATCAGTAAGCCACAAAGACAAAACATTACATGTTTTTTAAAGATATCTAGTCAAAATAATTGACACTTTATTCAAAGCCACGTATTTAGGCTAATTAGATATTGCAAATGTGTCTCCCCAAAACTCATTAGGAGTCACTAAAAAACAATCAAAATTGCTACTTCTCACCTAACATTTCAGTAAAATCAACACTTGGTGAACTAAAGTCTAAATTTTTCAATCAAAGAAAGTGGTAAGGCCACAAACCTGGTGGATTATTACAAGCATCTTATCATGATTCAAATTTTCTAAAGGTTAACATGAGAAACGAAAACTATAAAAGTGCTTTGAAAATTTTCAAACGCGTTCCTTCTTCATCAGGGACAAAATGTCAAAAAATCTTTTCACTATTTTAAATCAAAGCACCAGTTAACTTTAAAATGCTATAATTTGCTAAATTTAAGCAACCTACATCTATGCCCGTACGAACCTCTGATAAATTGGCTCAAATTAAAAATATTATGCTAGTTAAGTACATTATAGCTTTTCTTTGGGCTACATTTGTTCCCCTTCACTCTATTTAACGTACTTTTTTTAATGTAGGAAGCAGCAATATCTATAACTCAAATGCTCTTAGAACTCTATTTTAATTTATTTCTAATTGTAGTAATCGCATAGATTTATGATAAATATCAATGTCTGTATTATTAAAATTCTCATGGCACATTGGTCGATTTATCTAGCATGCTCTAGAACACCAAAATAAAAATTTAATATGACTTAAATTTGTACCCCCATTATACTCAATCACGCCTTATGATGCTAATCTCTAATGCAAACTTGTGAATTTAATGTTTTGATAGATAAAATTACTATAAATAACCCACTACCATTTAAAATGTTCAATCGAAACTTTTTCCAAACATTTAGAATATCATATCTGATTAAGTTCTAAAACACGCCACTAATAACAAATAAAGGGAAAAGTCCACAATTGGATGTGTAGGATTTTTAAGTTGGTTTTCACCCTTATTTCCTATAGCACTTAGTTTCTGCATCATTTGTGTAATTGACGTTCAATGCAACTTCCCTAGTCATAGCCCGTATAAAATTTATACCAGATTTACTCTGATACTAATTTAATGCTCAACACGAAGGACTTAACTTACTAAACTTTGGACATAAACTATATGCCCAAAATAATAAAGTCAACAAACTAAAACAAAAATTATAATGAGAAATTGACAAGTTTTGGTTATGTTAAATTGTACTATAAGCTGAAAATAAGAATAAAATAGTGTTGATTTTGGTTAATTAGACTTTATTCCCTTGAACTCACTCCCTAGTTTCACTTTATCCCCTAGCCCTGAAACTTCACAAATTCCCAAACTAAATTCTCCAAGTCCAATATATCAATAGATACAATCATAAACGATGTTGTAGACACCTATGCCGTTTATGAAATTTAACGATATAATTGGTATCGTGGTTCATTTCCAATGACCTTACATTCTAATGATTCTACATAATCTTTTAATTTGTATAAGATTAACGGGATTTTTGGTTGAGGGGAATCAAGAAGGGGAATGGGTATCAAAAATAATGACACCCGTTGTTGATATTTGTAAAAAAACTATTACTATCATTCAATGAGAATGATAGTGATTAATTGGAGTGTTAATGATTCCCTCCAAAATATTATTCCATCAAACCCATTAACCCTTATGATTAAGGGCAAAAATACACCCATTAAAAAAACACATATTTTTGGATTTGTAGATTTTCTCTAAACAACTCGTTCAATATTTCCCTTATTTCATTATACAAAAGATAAAGAATTTATGACTCCTTTTTATTTGTTTTATTTTTTCATAGTCAAACAAATTAAATAAAAAGAATTTATGACTCCTTTTTATTTGTCTTATTTTTTCATAGTCAAACAAATTAAATAAAAGAGATAATAAAAAGTAAAATTGATATATTATTACACAGTACGAATAACAAAACACTAAGTTTTAATTTTGAGAAACAAGTAATTGATTAGTAAAGACAACAAATTTTAACAAATAAAGTATTTAAAAATGTAACCACAAATGCATAAGTATTTTCGTACTTATTAAATAAAATAGTATTACTTACGTAAAACAACAATCTATTATTAAAAATTAATTACCAAACATTGTATACTTAGCAAAGAAAACACTATATGTATCAGCATGCATGCATGTATACCTATATCTATGGTACCTAAAAAATTTAAAATTGTACTTATATTAAAAATATTTTTTTAATTTTTTGACCATTAAATGATCAAAACAAAATAAAAAATATCTGTAAAATATTAGTTTCAAATAATTTATAAGTTGATTCAGAACAATTTTACAGCAACGATGATATGTAGAAACCCCATTAATAGTTGGACATTTGGCAATATGGTCCATGAATTTTTTTTCCTTTGACATTTTAGTCTATTTACTAATGATAAAAAATAACAGCATTCTTATTAAAAAAAAAAAGACAAATTCACCCCAAAAAGCCAATTGTGTTAAACCACTTAAAGTTTAAGCATGATTTCATTTTAGTTCTTTAGAGAGGTTTTGAATCATTTAATAATTGAATTGGCAATAATCGACAGTGGTGTTGTCAATATTGTCCCCAAAAATATGTATGCTCCAAAATAAATATTATAAATCTCAAGTAAGCCTTATTCAATTCTAAAAATTAAGGACTATAGTCAATGCATTTAAACTATTTATAATTAATTCAAGTAATCAAATTTGAGTTTTAATTTAGTTCAAAGATCCCCTAGAAAATAGAACGAACCATTTTAAAAGATCGAATCCCAGACAAAGACAAAGAAAATGAAAGACCTGGGAAAAAGTTTAAAAGATCAAACTCCAGACAACATGGGAGGTGATTAACGGTTAGAGTCACTAAGGTAAAAAAGTAGAGCTATAGCCATCAAAGTAAATGACAAGAAAGAGTTTAGCGGTTATTCAGAAGCTGAAGGCTGTGACAAAAAAAAAAAAAAAAAATTATTCAATCTACGAACGACAGACATAGCAGTAAAGATTCAAAACACAAGGAAACGAAGGCAACAATAAAGAGCAACATTAAGTCACAGGAAATTGCTCCTCAACGCAATTGGGTCAACCTAGATGCTGCAAAGCAGAAATAGGTCAGAAATGATGGCAGAGAAAGAAATAATGAAAAATCATTTGAAATATCTGTGGTACAATTGAACATCCTAGAGGAGGATGTAAGCATACCAAGATAAAGAGTTTAAAGAGACAAATATCGGAATATCAGAAAAGCACCTCTGTAAAAGGAGTTAGAATGATAAATATTAAAGAAGATCTGGTGAGGTGAAAAATGGACAATCCCCTAAAAGAAGCTAAGAGGAGATTATGAGAACACAAGATCTAGAGAAGAGAAAATTCCCCGTGAAGGATAAACCAAATAAGTCAAATCGATGTGACGTCAAAACAAGGAAGAATGGTGCAACTTCGTGAGATTCTTAGGTGGATCAGGTGCACAATCCCTGTACTGTGGACTTTGCATAGTCTAAAAAACGCCAAATAAGTATAATGATGCATGTTGACGTAAAAAAGTGTGTAAGAATACTTATGTACTTTATTTAAGACCAAAATATCTACAAGTCAGACTGTAGACTGGAATTTACTGTAAAAAATTTCATTGCAACTCCAACAGGTCGACTTCAATACAGAGAACTAGGCAGAGGTGACCCTAACAAAGGGCCCCAGTTGTCCAATGAAGTGTCTAATATGGAACTCTAAAGAAGCAGTGAGCTTCTTGAGTTCCCAACTTGAGGAGATATTAAAACTCCAATCCTCGCCTTTTATTTTCCTAAATGAAACAAAAAATGAAAAAAAAATAATGAATAAAATCGAAAGATGAATTAAATTTTACAATACATTACTCATTAATCCAGTTTGACAAGCTGGAGGCTTGGTGGTCTTTTTTGACATAAAAATTTAGAGTGAAGAACATCTTGTGTAGTGGTTTTACTGTTGAATTGAAAATATAGAACTTAAAATAGAATTTTAGATGGTAAATGTCGTGTGTCTTTGCAAGTATAAAAAGGCAAATCAAGGGGAAAAAATAGAGACACTACATGATAGGAAACATTGTTGGGGTTAGTATTTTGTTATTTAGGCGGTTTTATTGATGTTATATCCTACAAAGAGAACTTCGTGGGAAAATGATAGATGAAGAAATTAGCTTTGGTGCATAAACTTTGAGGGGCATGGGGCCTCACAATTTGGCCTTTTGGCCATTTCTCACAAGTTGGAGGTGACTGTAAGTTCTTAGTATTTTGGTGTAAATCTTCAGCATTTTGATGTAACCGATTTTCCCTCCAAAGCTATCTCATTTTTTTGTGTTTTTTCACTTCAAATTTGGTCCAAATAGCAAGATCTCAGCCATTCATTTTGCCACAACAAATCATGGCTATCAAATTGTGGGAATGAAAATTGTGAGGCCCCTCATCCCACTTTGAGGGCCATCCTTGAGCATGAGAGCGTAGACTGGGAATCAAGAGAGTGATTATAGAGACACTAGATGGAACTTTACGTAGTGCTAAATAGGAGGATAGTATTTAATAAAGATAAATGTATGCACTTGAAAAATGAGGTTTCAGATGATATGATTCTTTTACTGGCTATCTATCAAACATATGAGATATATATATATATATATATATATAAGATTATTCTTTAGTAAGAAATGGCTTCAGTTCAAGAAGGCTAAAAGTGTTTTGAAAAAGGCATGATAAAAAGGACGGGAAGGATCAAAGTTTTAATTAAGTCAATTCAAAGATCAAGGACTGCAGAATTGCTTCTTGAATTGGAATAAGAGGCTCAACCTAAAAGCAAAGTAGAAGATCAAAAGGATCAATAACGTAATTAAAGACCAAAAGAAGAGCAACAATTCAAGGAACATAAGAGAGTTGGTGGATTTGCTCCAAGATTTAAATGATCCTTACAAGCATTAAAAGCTGCATTGGAGTCAAAAGGCAGTGGTCTAATGGTTTCAATGAAGGTGACAAAACTTGACCTTTTTCCATAAAGTGCGGAATATAGAAGAAAGACGGAACAACATCTCCAAATTAAAGAAATAAGCCGCGGGTGGTTTCAAAATCGTCAAAATATTAATAGGATAATTGTAGAGTGTTTTAGTAAACTTTTCACAACTTCCAGTCTAGGTAACTTTGATGAAATACTCAATGGCATTCCAAAGACAGTCACAAGTTTAATGAACATCCAATTAACTATACCTTTCAAAGAAACAGATATCAAAATTGCTCTCTTTTATATTCGTCTAAAGAAGGCTTTTATGTATTTTCACTATCTTCTGTATAAAAAAGCTGGCATTATTTTGGTTAGGATGTAGTAAAGGACACTCAGAGCCTTCTCTTTTTTACTCACCTATTAAATTCATAAATGAAACCATTATCACCCTCATACCTAAACTTGCATCTCCTACTGAAATCTCGAAGTACATGCCTATTTGTCTATGCAACATCGTATTTAAAATCATCTCAGAAGCCTTGGTTAATGTACTAAAGTCTATTGTTAATTCTTACATTGGTAACAAGCAATCAACTTTTACTCCAAGCAGACAAATTCTTGATCATGTCATTATTACTAATTAGTACATCCAAAACAAATGAGTCTATATGAAGTGTTATATGGCTTTGATGCTGTCTTAATGTCCATTGTCGAAAAAAAAATGGACCATGAATTTATGTCTGATAGTATCCTCTGCATTGAAAATTAATGGTGATAAATTGGTGATGTTGTTTCCCTTAGAGAAATTAGGCAAGGACTGCTCACTGTCAACTTTAACTTTTTCTTATATGTGCTAAAGGTTTCTCTAAATTACTAAGATAGGAAACTAATGATATAAAAAAACTTAATGCTACTGAAATTGCCAAGAAATGACCTGATATTCCATGCATATTCTTGTCAAATTACTCTCCTATTTTCTGTAACGATACATTCAGAGGAATCTAGGAAGATAATGCAGATTTTAGATGCTTACGCGAAAGCCATCAAGGCAGTTGATTAACACAAAAAATAAATACCTTGGATTAACACCAAAAAAAAAATTCCTTAGTCTTTTTAATAAGAATGTTCAATAGCAAAAGAAGTGTAAGACCCAAAAGCAACCTAAGAGGGGATGAATTATGTTGTCTAAGAACTAGGTGCAATTATGTTGAAATATTAGCCCAATACTAACTAACCAAATTGTCTACATGAACACTACTTAGCAATACACTGAGATAAATAGATAACACAAATAAGCAATAGTAAGAACAATAAGTAAAGATAAGAGAACAAGAAACACAAACGATTTATAGTGGTTCGGTACCAAACTCGGTACCTATGTCCACTCCCAAGTTTAATAATTTAGAATTCAATCTGCTAATAGCTTCTTCAATTATTGGTAAAGCAAACCAACATGTACATAAGGAAAGATCACTCTTGCTCTCTTTTCCTAACTCTAGTTAACCCAAAGTCTTCCACTTTGGTTGCACTAAGCTTTAACAAAACAAGCCGAGAGTTTTACAACACTATTAACCCCTCACACTGTGCTACAATTAAATGCTTCCACTCACCTAATTGAAAAGCATACAAAACCTCCAACAATCTACTCACCAAACAACTACAAGTCCACCCTAAATAAGAGTATTTTCTCCTAAAATCTCCTAAAATCACTCTAAAACACTTGTAAACTTTATAGGCAATTGTTTTTTGAAGTCTTTTATTAATTCTATACATATTAGTATTTATAGGGGTGAGAAAACAGATACAAAATGGCCTCCAATGGTCAAATTTAGAAAACTACATAAACTAGCAGTTAGACAGTATTTTCATGATCTAGATGTCTGATTACTATTCATCCAAACATCTGTATGAGTGATTCAGACATCCATATCAAGTCTGGTAGCTCATCTGCATGCATTCTTTTTGAAGTTACTGTTCATCCGGATGTGGTACTATTCATGTTATGAACTCGCTCCAATTACTAATTATTTGATAAGTGAATGGATGAAATGAGAACTTGAGAAGGGCATAATTAACTAGAGCCAGAGAAAATTAGGAAGAAAAGGAAGGGAATAGGAAGTATAGAAAGAATAAAAAATAGTAAGTGTCAGAGAGAAGGATTGAAATTTAGAAAGCAAATAGGGATGTCAAGAATGGAGAGAGAAATTACATATTAGATCAAGTTACCAGATGCTATCTCCTCTCAATGTCTCTATCTTTATGCAATGCAAGAACTGAAAACTAACTGTAAAACTAACTGCAACTATTACAAGTTGTAGCTGTAACTAATTCTCTAATCACCACTAACTGCTTGCCTGCTCAGCTATAATTCATTTGCAATAGCTAATGCCACTTGTCATCCTTGGTAGTCTCTCGTAAGCTTCTCTTCTTCCTACTGCATCCAATTGTATTCATCCAGCTGAAACTTCATCTCCCGGTCATAACAATACACTCCCCTTCACAATATCCTTGTCCTCAAGGATGAATTGAGAAATTTGAGCAATTCTTTAGCACCTTCTGGATCCTATGGACAGCTAGATTTTGCTTGGAAGTGTAGTTCTTTGGCCAATTCAACATCAAAAAGAAGTCATTACCCAAGGTTTTGGCTCTTTTAGAGTTGACATTGTAAACAGAGAGCTAATTGGAGTTGCAGCTTTATTCAGCATTTTCACACCAAACGAACTTGGTTTCACAACGGTTGAATTTGAAGTTGAACTAATACCATAGCCACCTAGATTTCCTAGTGCCACTTCAATTGTTTGATTGCCTTCAGAGGCTTCATCCTCCATCTCATCGTCATTAATGGCAGCAAAACTCTCATTTCTTCCAGTGTTTGACATCCCTAAAATATAGCAGTTGATGAATTTGTTGCGAAGGGCCAAGGCTGTTTAATTTTCAAACTTCGTTGCCATTTCTGAGGCAAAATTTGACCCATCACCTCTAGTGAGCTGATTCTCCAATTTTAAACTCACTAAATTTATTATTTGGTGTTAATTGCATTGTAGATTCAAGATCAAATTCTGAGGTGTTGTTTGTAAGCTCAAATTGATTTTCTCCTACTACTGAATTAGAATTGGAAACCATACGTTTCCTTTGTTTGTCCATCTCCTAGTGCTATACTTAGGAAGATATTGACTTGATTGGTCCTTGTGGTCCTACAAGCTTTCATTTCATTCTTACTATTTTCGATGAAAGCTTTTATTTCATTCTTGGCCGTTTTCCATGAAAACTTTTCACGTCTGCACTCTATGCGCATTAAATCTCTCTTCTATCAACTTTCTATCTACTACTACAGATTCAAGGATGCCTTGAATCTTGAACTCCTAGCTTCTTCAATTGCTCCTCTATTCTTTTGAACCACGTATCCTTCGGTAATTAATTCAAGAACTTGATTCTTGAAATCTTCTTTCTTGTAGATTTCTTGTGCACATGTCCTCTCTAAATATTATAATTCGCACAAGCAAGATTATGAATTGTCGATTCTTCTCTGAACAGTAGTTGCAAACATAGTAGCATCGGCCATCCTGTGACGCCTCTATGTTAGAAAATTGAATGTCTAATTAACAGTAACCATCGTATATATTTTCGCCTATGAAGCGTTGTTCTTGCTAATACAGCACTTTGCTATGCTTGATATTGAATGAAAGCTTTGAGTTCAACTGACTCTTGAGAGATGACAATATTCTCTATGATTTTGTAGGGAGCAAACACTTGATGAAGAACTTCCACAATAATAGGGTATAGAATGTAACGTATTGTAACAAAAAGAATTCGATTAGACTCATCTCTTTGCCCTTGTGTTTTTTGATCCAGAGTAATTACTTCTTGATAACCATAATTCATGGTTTTGTCTTCAGCAACAAGTGTGGGATTGGCCAAGAATTTTCCATCTCCACTGTAGCTACTCCAGAAATTAGTGAATTGAACAAACACTGCAGCCATGAAGGTTTTCATCTCTGCACAACTAGTTTCTATAATGTTCTTGACCTCCAAATTGTGAGCCTCCATTTTTTCTCCTGGAAACCTCCTTTCCTTGGAACCAGAATCAAGAAATTCTTGATCTTCAATCCTTTTAAACCTAGTGCGTTTCGCCAAATCTGGTTTGATATTTGGTAGTTGGTCCAAGAATCACCATCTCTGATACCATTTGTTATGAACTCGCTTCAATTACTAATTATTTGATAAGTGAATGGATGAAATGAGAACTTGAGAAGGACAGAATTAACTAGAGCAAGAGAAAATTAGGAAGAAAAGGAAGGGAATAGGAAGTAGAGAAAGAATAAGAAATAGTAAGTGTAAGAGAGAAGGATTGAAAGTTAGAAAGCAAATAGGGATATCAAGAATGGAGAGAGAAAATACAGATTACATCAAGTTTCCAGATGCCATCTCCTCTCAATAGCTCTATCTTTATAAAATGCAAGAATTGGAAAACTAACTAGTAAAACTAACTGCAACTATTACAAGTTGTTTAGCCGTAACTAATTCTCTAACCGCCACTAGCTGCTTGCCTGCTCAGCTATAATTCATTTGCAATAGCTAATGCCACCTATCATCTGTGGTAGTCTCTTGTTAGCTTCTCTTCTTCCTACTGCATCCAATTGTATTCATCTAGCTGCAACTTCATCTCTAGGTCATAAAAATTCATGGTAATTATTCATCCGATACTGTTCATGTGAACGACTAGTTACTGCTTATGTGGACTTCTAGTTACTGTTCATGCAGACTTCCGCATCACAATTTTCTTGTGATTTCTTCCTCTTTTTGATTCCTTTTGATACTCAAACATTTTTACTACAAGAATAGTTCAAATGAACATTAGAATTACTTCATCATTTGTTTGTTAATCACCAAAACTTAGATGATTAGGACTATAAGGGCTTTAATCTCCTTCTTTTTTGATGATGATAAACTAAATGATGAGAAGTGGGGTTAAAGTAATTATAGACAACAAAAAACTTCCTCCTTAATGTGTCTAAGTGATGCATGACTGCATTTTGAGCTTTTTCCAAGTGTGTGTGCAACGAAGTGTGCCTCAACACATTACACTCATCATTTCTTATTTTTCTCCCCCTTTTGGCATCATGAAAACTAAATTTGTGAGGTTTAAAAAATATGATAATCAATTCTTCGCCCTCAACAAATGCATATATCATTTTGGGTATGAGCATACTTTTTGTTTTGAAAAACATTTGCTCTAACTTAATAATTTGGTTTAAAAACACAAAACTCAAATTTGAACTTCCCCCCTAAATATAGGCATTTTTCAAAAGCTCATTTGGAAATTCAAATAAGGCTCATTTTCGAAACTCATATTTGAAAATACCTACTCAATCTTTCTTTAGTGAAATAGGGTTATTATGAATAGGGAGTCTTGCTCCCCTCAACAAATGATCTTTCAAAAAAATAGGAGTATTTCTTCCTAAACACACTAATGCCAATTACATTTTCATCACATTCTTATATTATCATCAATCATATGAAATCAACAATAACACCTTGTAATAATATCAAAAAGAATTGCGATATTGAACCATCCAAATTCCTAAAACATATCTAATATTCTTAAATGAAAGAATATGGTCAATTTTAGATTTTTTAGAAGAATTTTTTAATGAAAAATAGTGAAAATTTGTTTTCCTTTTTGTTTTGGAAAACCATTATCTACATGCAATCATTACATCGTGCTTTTATATGCATATATTTCTTATAAGAACCATCAAAACATTCAAAATGCAAAACTTCAAAATATTCTCAAAGAAACTAGTAAATTATCCAGTGTGCATAAAATCACTACATATTCATACACATTTTAAACATATAAATGCACATAAAAAACCAATTTTGACTGATTCACATAGGCGACACTAAATGAAGCCAAATGCAAAACTCCAAGCACAAAATATTATCAAGCATCTATCATAAATATCATCGTTTGATTTTATTTATACTTCAAGAAAATCATCTTTAAGAGATAGTTCTACAAGCATGGTTAAATTCCCAAAGTCTCTCGATATAGATCCTGTAAAAGCATTGTGATCCATGTTTAAGACATTCAAAAGTATAAAAATGACCATGTGAAAAAGTGCACAAGTAAATTTCGATTTCATGACTGCCAAATGAAAGGTTTGTCTATGATAACTTGCACTAATAGAGATTTTATTTTAAGCGTATTAATAGTACTTCTTAAGGTAATAATTCACAATAAACGGGAAAGTAAACAAATTAGTCCTCTATAATTGTTGATCAAACTTTGTAGTACTAAAGAGCTTTAACTTCTATTTTTCATTTATCTAGCCCTAAAGCTTTTACTTTAGTGACAAAGCTTTTGTTCCTAATTGACACAAAACATAAGTACCATTTGAATAGTTTTATTTTTTTGGGATAGACATTCTAAAAATTACTACTATATTATTTATCTAAAATCACTTATAAAAAAAAATGTAAGCCAAATTCTATTAAGTATTTTCCCCTGCATAAAGCTAAATCAAAACACTTTTGATAAACTAAAGGAAGATAAAAGCGTGAAATGATTGACAAAATGAAGATATCTTTAGAGGGTAGGGATTGCAATTTTAGGGTTTTGCAACCCATTTCAAGCTCTAGATTCCTCTTAAAATAACAAGAAGTAGTGTAATTCAATTTATTGGATGTAGAGTTATATATATTCTAATAATTCCCTTAGACTTAGCAAACAATGATAGCAAAACATAATTTTTGGGCAAGATAACTACTAAAAAACTAAATTGCCATAAAAATGATCATTTAAGGACGTAATAGTTGAAAACAAAAATATAGGGACCTTTAGTTATATTGGAAAAGGGAAAAAAAACTTGGAGAATTATTTTGTCTACTTATGATAAAAGAAATATATCAGAAAGAAAATAACATGCAATTATTTTTCCAATAGCTAGGCCATCCAAGGGGAGGGATGACAGCCCTAGCCTTGTTAACTTAACTCTTATGATGATTCAAAGTGACTAGGCCGAAAAGGTGGAGCAAGGGAGTACTCCTACTACTAAACAAAGGAAGGAAATACAAATTTGATCACCTAATTATCACTTATCTGACCGTATATCACTTTGGACAAATAAGATCTGCATTCGTATTCACAAAAAAAAAAAAAAAAGATACCTAAATTCACAAAGCATTCAAATTTGACACTTTTGATAGCTTAAGTTTTTGAAGTTCAATATTTTAAGTAAATAATTCACATCCCTTGCCCTGCGGGCCTTCTAAATTGATGTTTCAGATGAAATCACCGTTAGCACATATAGGTTAAAAATGGCAAACGTAAAGTTCAGTTCTTCCAGTTTGTCTAGTTTGCCAAGCACCAGTGTGGGATCAAAATATCAATTCTACTGACTTCTCAGATGCTAATAATCTTCTTAAGATCTTATGTTATTGGCAAGTTGACCACTGTCATACCTATAAGTTTGTCACAATTAAATTGAAAATTGTATGAAAATCTTAAGTAATTGCTTTATTTTTTTCAACTGAGAATCTATTTAATTTTTAGAAAAAGAAATTGATAGCTAAATTGAATCAAATAGAAAGATAAAAGTCTAAGATGTAAAAAATTATAAATGTATGAAATACATAGACACTTCATGATTTACCCATGATAATGATACCAAACCATCATTGTCCAGAATTCTAAATTAGGACTCCTTTTGGCTGCAGTGCCTAACAAGTTCCTGACATGCAACATCAGAATATTCTTCTTGTGCATGAGTGTAACCTACTTATGGAAATTTTGCTATTTAATACATGCCCGATCCATGTCAAAAGGGGGAAAGTACATAAAATTCTTTGATGGATCTAGATTATGGTCCTAAATGTGGATCTCATGGTCAAAATAAAGGTCATATAGGCATTCTTATATCATTCATCACTTCACTTATGTAACTCTTATGATGACCACAAAATTCACAAGTGAGCGTCCATCTAAAAGAATCTTAGGTATTTAAAGCACAGTGAAGTAAAAGTCTTCTATTTGTGTTGAAGTGTTGCTTTTTTTGAAAAAAAAAATATTTTTTTAAAAGAATTGTCTACAATAAAAGGAATGGATAATAAATTTAGAGCTTTAATATAGAATCTGCTTTTTTTGGTGTTTTACGTATGGTTAGGGATTAGATATATGTTCTTCAAATTGGATTGGACCCGAAACAAAATATCAGATCTTGGTCGGCTGGTTTAACAAGCCAAATGTTTGTTTGAATTCATGGCAAAGTCAACAATAGTAGAAAAGCATCTAAGCAAAACGAAATGTAAGCATTTTTTTTAGTTTACTCATTTGTCCCAAAACTGTGCAAAAGCAAATACGAAATCACATGTTTAATCATTTTCTAAATCATCTCCTTAATTTGAAAATCATAAAATCCAATTTGACTGGCCAATCTATCTATATGTTTCGCTAGCTGCCTCATTTGAAAAGATTTGTTGTGAACATGGAAGCATTCCTAATAGACCTTATTGTTAATAGAAAAAGGTTAAGAAAAGAATTGTTTGTTGTTTGTTATTGATTTGTACAAAATAAAGCCTATTTATAGGCATTACAAAATGAACCTAGACATCTATAGTAATGAACCTAGACTACTTCTATATAAGGTAGTAACAATTAGGCTACAATCAAGCTAATTAGGCTACAATCATGCTCTAATGAACCTAGACACCTAAATAGCAATGAACCTAGACTATTTCTATACAAGGTAGTAATAATTAGGCTACAATCAAGCTAATTAGGCTACAATTATGCTAACATAATAAGGCTACAATTATGTTAACACCCCCCCTCAAACTCAAGGTGGTATAGTAGATGCCAACTTGAGTTTGCTTAATAGATCCTGGAAGCGAGCTGGAAGATGTGTTTTAGTGAATATATTAGCTGTTTGGTTGATAGAAGAAACAGGAACCAAATATACATTGCCATGAGTAGCATGATGACGTACAAAGTGACAATCAATTTCAATGTGTTTTGTAGGCTCATGAAACACATCATTATGAGAAATTTGTAGGGCACTTTGATTGTCACAATGAAGTACAGTGGCAGAAGAGTGCTTGATACCCATATCGGTTAATAACCACTGTAACCAAAGTAATTCAGATGTCGCATCAACAAGAGCACGATATTCAGATTCAGTACTAGAGCATGCAACAACAGTTTGCTTTTCGCTTCGCCAGGAGATAAGAGAGTCACCTAAGAAGAAATAGTAACTAGTTGAAGATCGACGATCTGTTGGATCACCAACCCAATCAGCATCCGAGTAGCCTGACAATACTAAAGATGAGTTAGCAGAGAAATGTAAACCATGAAAAAGAATTCCCTTGATATAGCGAATGATCTGAAGGACTGTAGAGAAATGAGATGAGCGGGGAGCAGACATAAACTGACTGACTAGATGAACAGCATATGAGATATCAAGATGAGTAACAGTGAGGTAAACAAGATTCCCAACAAGTTGGCGATATAAACTACGATCAGCAAGAGGAGTGCCATCAAGAGGTGTAAGCTTGCAATTGAGTTCCAAGGGAGTTGATGCAGTTTTGTTATCAGTGATGCCAGCTCGAGAAAGTAAGTCAGATGCATACTTGGCTTGAGAAAGATAAT
>JAMWEH010000315.1:0-24777 GCA_024721245.1 Mitragyna speciosa | reverse complement strand
GAAATTGAAGTCTTGGCTTTTTAAAAACCAGCTAGTATCGGACGGTCAAAGATTCAAAAACTTTTATCTCGTGAGTTACGAAAATCCATTTGTTCAAAACTCTTACAGAAGTTGTAATGGCTTCCAACCAATCAAAATCAGGAACTAAAATTGCACGTGCATCTATAAAACGCTTGAAGAAACTTTTGACTTACTCTGCATGGCAGATAATTTACTAAGTCAGTTTTTACTCCGCACTACACAATTCATGTATCCTCGAACAAAGCGAGAGGTCGACCAAGAACAACATTTGGTTTCACTTTCTGGCATATGATCAAGATGAAATGTTGGGGTTTGATACATTGTTCGATTGTCAAAATTGTACCAGTCCTTTTAAGTATCCAAAAAGGCAAAAATCCTCGGTATACAGGTTTGTAGTCAGGATTTCTTAGGCCGATTACATAGGTAAACATCAATGAGTGGCAACCCAAGCAAGGATTTGGTGCGGGGAAGGTTGACAAATCTGCAACAGTTTCTTGCGTCAACAGAAAACATTGTTTGCACATTAACATACCCCAACAGGTAGACAACTAGGAAAAGTTAATTCATCTGTATATATTTACCTATTTATCAACTCAACTGCAAGTTTTTTAGCAAGCTTCAAATTTTTTAACCTTTCGGCAGCATCACTTTGTCCTGAAATTGCAAGGCTCAGGTGTGGAAAGAACTCTCCCCAAGCATTGCAAAATCCATTTAAGTTTTCGACCTTCCCATCATGCAAGGAATCAACAGGTTTCAAGATATGCTCTTCTCTTTCTTCGTCTTCTTCTCTCACTTCTAATTTATCATTTGGACTCTGTTCTTTTCCAGCAGCACACTTCCCCACCAACCCAAGGTTCTCTCTGTTAGATACTGTTGCTTCCAATCTTGCAGCCATTTCTATGGCTCGCCGAATGCATAATGAGGGCAGCTGCAGTAGAAAGATTGCAAGGCAATTAGATCCCGTCAGTGATTTCTATACAAGAACATGTTAAGTATCTAAACCAACTCCAGCATTCAGCTGGTACGGCTTACTAAAAAGAAGAGGAACCAGAACATAGTACTATCAAAGACTTGGTTCTTTATGTTCTTTAACCAAACAAGTAATTAAAATAAAATTGAACAACAAAGAAAAGAGTAACATCTTTTCCAGTCATTTTCTTTTGAACATGTCTTTTAGTCTTCGTGCCAAATTTTACCACCAAAAAAAGCTTTTAATGTTTTTCACAGATCAGGTAGGCTACTAACCTCGGCAAGCTGAGCTACCCTGAATCCAAAACTTCTTTCTGAAACACCAGGCACGAGTTTGTAAAGGTAAGTGATATGACCTTGATTCATGCTGTCCATAATTGAGTTGGAATCTGAATCCAGTTGTTCATCTTTCTGTGAGGTAAGATATGAAACATGGTATGTTGCCACGGAGCCTGGAAATTCATTCTTGATATCAACTATTTTAGGGTAATGGGTGACAAATAGGACCATACATCTTTTATTTTCTAGAAGATACTGCAATGTAGCATAGGCAATTGCTACACCGTCATGAGTACTTGTCCCTCTCCCAAGTTCATCAATAATAACCAGCGAGTGGGTTGTGCAATTGCGTAGTATGAGAGAAGCTTCACTCAGTTCTTCCAAGAAAGTGCTTCTTCCTTGTTGAATACTATCAGAAGCTCCCATTCGAGTATGAATGCTATCTACCACATGCAGCTTTGCTGATAATGCAGGTACAAAGGAACCAACCTAGAACGATGAAAGAAAGTTTTGGTTAAAGCAGTGATGTTACAGTTCTTATAAATTAATCATCATATGCAGCAGAAAGATTCACCAGATCATAACTTCAATTTCCAGTTGATGGTTAGAAATTTATTGATTTTCCACACTTAATAAAAGGGCAAGTTATTGACATTCAGGAGAATGTAAAGGAGCAAACATAAACATCATTACATCAAAGAATACAACAGTTGGTATTGCCAGAAAAAGAGTTTAGACTAGCATATTACGGCAAATTATGCTTTATTCAGAAATCAAGTTTCATTCTATAAAAGTTGGATTGAGTAAGTTCATATAAGCCCCATGTAATGTTCTAATTCAATTTCTTGACAAGAAAAATCGAAAATAAATCCTTGTATTTGAAACGAGAATACAGAAAATTTCATGCATAATACTGATTGGAATACCAGTACGTTAGTTGGAAAAAAGAAGCATGTTCTTTCAATCAAGCACTGAAAGTTGCTTCAACCTGAGCCATGATAGCAATAAGAGCAACTTGGCGAATATAGCAACTTTTTCCACCCATGTTTGGTCCAGTTATAATTTGGCAGTACTCTCCTTCACCATGTAAATTTGTATCATTTGGGACAAAATTATCCCGCAATATGCTTTCCATAACCTGGTAGAATTGATACCGACAGTACAGTTAATAAATTAAATTGTATAAAGATGAACGTGACAATATGATCAATCAATGGATCAATTAATATTCTCAGTGATTTGATCAAAAAGGAAAGACCAAAAAAATTTTAATAAAAAAATCAAAAAAGAAAAGAAGGAAAGATATGTATGCTGTTTCTGTAAACCTAACAAAAAACTCCTAAAGCCAGGTGCAGAAAAGGGAGGGAGAAAATAAATAAACTAATGGAATCAATTAAGTCAAAAATCAAAAGTAATACATTGCATCACTATTTGGTTATAAAATGGTTGAGCAACATAGTAAAGCAATGTCGTTGCATCTGACTAGCTGCAACCAACAGTTTAAAAGCAGAACCCATATGAGATGAAAAATAGGCAGACAATTCCATAGTCTCAGGTTCATGGACTAAGCAGAGATAAGAGAAAATCAGTAGTCTCCAAAACTAAGGAAATCAGTATTTTCCAAAACCGAGTTCAACATGTAATCCAAAACAATATAAAGCACATACGGGATGACGGCCAGAACAAATCTGCAGCTGAACGGGCTCATTATCACCGACAAAAACTGGACGAACGTAATTCTACAGCAGATAGGTTGAGAAGGTTACTAAGATCCAATAGCAAATATCCATTCACACAAGATTATGAACAAATCAAAATAACTTCCAATAGCAAACCTTATTCCTTGAGAGAATGGAAAGTGAATGAAGGCAATCCAAAGCAGCCAGAGCCTGGACAGCAGCTTGGAACTCGGCATAATGTTCACCAAAGGCCTTCAAGAAGCTATCCCAAGCAGCTTGGCACACAAGAGTGAGCTCCTCATTTGCCAGGGCTAACTGGTCTAAAGCCATCAATACCTCAGAAGGGTGATACCGTATTGTTTTTTTGGTACTATTTACCTTTACCCAATTGGACGGCACCTTCACATTTAGTGGCAACTGCAGTTGAGGTTACATGAAATTAGCAAATTTGAACTCATGCTACAAAACAACCCAATATCTTAATTCCCGAATAGCTCCATAAAGACGACAGAAAAGTGCTACATGAAGTAGAATCAAGTAAAAAAACGATCAAAAGTTAGGTCACTAAAGAAAACAATTTCAGAATAAGGCTATATGTAATCAAGCCTCAACGAATTAGAATTATGATGCATGGGAAAATAAAAATATAAGCAACATACATATGTATCCTTTTGGAAATTCAAACACAAAACTACACATATTTCAGACATCCAATTAGTATTTTAAGTTCTGAAAAGGTCAATACAAAGAAGGATGAAAGCCATGGATCAGTTTACCTCTATCAAATGAGTAATACCAGAGACACTCATGAACGTCAAATTGCGATCTTGCACTTGTTTGCGATAGATGTTAATCAAAGAATCTAATTTCTCATTAGCCAACTGAACTTTTTGCCTTGCTTTTGCAACCTGGGGACAAACAAATTATCGAAAGAGAAGAGAAATATCAATAAAGCCAACATCACCAACAAAAATAGAAACATCAAGATATTGTGCATAAGACAGAACTCTTCATTGAAAACCTCTGGGAATCGTCCATCAGAGATGATGAATAAATTATGAAGATCTTTTTGATCAGCAGCTTCTTTGTTTAGCCCAGACAACAGCTTTGCAGCAGTACCAATGATATTAGATGATGAAGCCGCCAGTATTAACTTCCTCAACAGGAGTGAGTGAACTGTCATTTGCAAATTCTTGTATTTGTACTCCTCCTGAACATGAAGTTGCTGAAGTTGCTTCCCAGCCAGTAGAATAGCTTGGATGACAGCTATAAACTGTAAATCCAGTCACCGAGGAAATTTCATCAAGTGCTGTTGACAGAAGTCACATTGGAAGCAAATATTCGAGTATATGTATGACTGGCAAACCTGAGTTGACTTGTAATATATAATATATCTTAATCTAATTATTAAAATGAAAACACTTAGATGTAATTCGACAACAGGATTTTGAAGGGAGATGCATATGATTTTATTCAGGAAGACGTCGAGAAAGAGCAACAGAAAATCAAAAGCAACCATAATTGTGTGTCCTGCATATCCGACAGAGCAAATTGGCTCTGGCTTAAAAAGGATTCCCTGTACAATTTGGATTTCAAAATGATGCCTACACAGATATCACATGACTGCAAAATGAGAAGTGAATAAACACAAACACATGAAGAATGCTCATACAGAGGAAGCTACAGCGGTATCGCATATCAAGATGCTGAAAACGGAAATCTGTTCCAATACCTCTGCTGGTTTGGCTGTTCGATAGAATATTCTTGTTATCCCGCGTTGAATATCTGGTGATCTTCCCAAAGAGGTTAATACTGAAGAAAGAATATGATGAATTTCAGGTTGCATAATAATGATCTCAGAGTCTTCCCCATCACTTTCAAAATTACTAGATGCTTTAAAGGCCCCCATGGACTCCACAATCTCAGAAACTGCATCAAGACGATCATATATCATGCTTCTATCACATAAAGGATGAGTCACCTGCACCAAGGAAGGGCTTAAGTCATGCACTGCTATTTCTGGGAACATTGTGCATATAGACAGGTGTATATCTCTGTGCAAATATAAAGATATATTGGTAGTGTAGCATGGTCCAGATCCATCTCTGCAGAGAAGACAATTATATAAACATATTATATCAGAATAAGCGTGCTGCATACCCAATGCCTGAGAAGCCTTGAACCAAATATGGTAAGAGTATGGTTCATACATTGCAGCAAGGTGCCAGATTCCGACCCATCAGCATTATTCTTCAGAACCTACAAGGAGGAACTGTTTCAATCAGAAGCTTCCTTTCCAAAATTTTAAATATAGAGTCATTTTCTCTGACTTCCTAATTCTTTGACTGGGTTATGGGCAGATAAGGATCTTCTCTGCTACATGCTTCTCCATTTCCCCTCCAAGTCATCTCAATATTATTTACAGGATCTCATGGCATGTTGGTAAAAGGGTTAGTGAAAATTACTTAACAGCAATCGACAACTTTGGCACAGAAGATAAACAGCATCTACATTAACCCTTCAGAAAATAACAACTTGGTCTGAAACTGACACTATTGATTACCTTAAAAGGGTAAAGTTGAAATAGAATTCTCAAGTAATAACATCAATTACCTCCAGCTGCTGAAGCGCATTAGCTGATAGGATCATCTCCATTTTGGTAGATAGAGGCCGAAATGAAGCTTCCAAGCAGAGAACTCCTTCAAGACCAAATTGTTTGAGATGACGAATGGTTAAACCTAATGCTTGGATTACCAAACCAGGCAGAGCCATAATTCCCTGCAGATTGAATTTCAATTTGGAGCCAGGGGAAGGGGAAACATACTAAATTAGATGCAGCAGGAATTTTCTTTCTATTCATGGACTGAAAAAAGAATTTCGCAATTTAACATCGAGAACTAATGTGGGTTAATAGCTTGTTAACTTTTTGAAAAGAACAAAGAAAGGCAATTAAACCTCAAACGAAGAGAAGCCACTGCCATTTGCTTTGATGTCTGCATCTTTCTCCTGATGGGAAACTCCTAGCTTATTTTCAGCTATCTCCTCAAACAGAGACATTACTTCAGCAAGTGCACCACCATCACTGAAGCAATCTCGTGAGGCATGCTCAACACGGACATTTGAGGCTGGTCCAGCATATGCTAGAAGCAACTACAAACATAATATTTCATTACAGTGGCCACATTAGTAGATTGAACTTAAAATACAAAAGAGAAAATTAGTACTACAATATTTATTCAAAGAGAAAAATTGCAAGTGTTCCGATCATCAGGAAAATGCTGGAAATCTAGACAACTGTTAAAGGTATTAGACACGCAGCACGTTCTGGAAGCAAAAGAACACTGCACAACAGTAAAGAGTACTACTAGTAGTACATGATAAAAAAAATTAGCGATAAAAAAGCAACATATCCAAAATTGTGCGCGCACCATCTTCGTCTTTTTGTAAATGAAAGCAGACGCAGACTGGTATATATTCGTATAAGGAAAAAAATGATAGTAAGAGATAGGATTCAAGCCCTCAAAGGCTAACAACAGACAAAGACGAAAACTCCAACACCATAAAAATACAAGATTTCACCACTTGCATTTTGTTTTCCATACATCATTTATTGCAAGTAAAATTACCTTTTCAGTCTGCTTAGATAGTGGCTTCCCCAGAAGCAACTCTGCAGGACACAAGTTTAATATCATAGACTCCAGCCCAGCTCTCATAAAATTATCACTGAACTCCCCATAAACAACATCCCCAGTCGAAATTTCAACTCCGATAACCCCAATTTTCACATCTACCCCACTCTCAATTGCACCCTCCACATTCTGGACCTCCTGCTCCACAACACAAACCAAATAATTATTACAAAAACTACATCCTTCCTCTCCACCTCCCAAATCTTCGGCAGCCTCCATGGTGGCCTTGGTGTACAACGCAGATAACCCACGACAAAAGGGTCCTAATTTATTGGACCCATGAGCCTTAATTGCTGCAGTTTCAGTCTGTTTGACCACCCCAACTTTATACCCTGCACTCACCAGCCTCCGCACATGAACATTCAACCGAAAAGTCGGTATACTTGCAGTCAAGAAATTATGATCCACATGAGCGTAAATCCCCAAAAGCCTTGCTGCATTCTCAGCATCTTCACCAAAAAACCTATATTTATATCCAACCTCAACCATCAGTAGAACATCAGGGTACTTGGCTTTAAGCTCCACCACTTGCTGCTCCAATGGGGTGTGCTTAGGATTCACAATCAGCTGATTCTTGGAAGATTCTATAAGCTCTTGGGAGGGTTCCAGAAATTTCTTTAGAAACTTTTCATGAAGGGTGGGAGTGGACAGAGGAGGTATGGGGTTATGGGTGTGGGGTGAAAGTTTGGGCTTTTTGGAGGGTTTAGGGAAAAGGGATTGTTGGTTGTGACCAGATGAAGGGGATTGAGGAGAAGACGAGATTAGTTGGGAAGTTCTGAGGCGTTTGGCTGGCGAAAACGTGACAGTGGCTGAGATTTTTGGAGGCGGGGTTGGCGGTGGTTGCGATCGAGAGGGGGCTGCCGAAGATGGTGGTGGTGGTGGTGGATTGATGGAAGATGAAGAATCTTGGGTTTTGGATTTGGGTGCAAAGAAGCGAGAAATTACTTGTTGCTTCTGCTTCCCCATGGCTGTAGCCCATCAAGCCTCCTCCCGGCAGGGGGTTGAGGAATGAGGTATGGTTTTTGGCGGGTTGGAGCGCGGGTAAAATACACATACACGCACAAAAGACTTCTTTTTTTTTTTTTTTTTCCTGAACAAAGGATTAATGTTTTATTGTTTTTCCACACGATTAATGTTGATATAGATATATCTAAAACAGACTAGATTATGAAGTAGATATAGATTGATTAAAAAATGATGAAACTTTACTGGCTGTTGATGTTGGTTTGATGCTTGGATGACTTCCAGGTTTCATACTTTCTATAAGCCATCCATACCATTTCTATGGAGGACTTTATGGATCACACAAGTTGATTCCTCTGTACATTCCCGATGTATGTTTTGTATCAAATATACACTTAGGGGCTGCTTGGTACATGGGAATCGAAATCAGGAATCGGAATGAATCCCTTATAGCCTGCCTGGTTGGAGGGAATGGGAATCGGGGAATCGGAATCATTTCTGAAAATTTGAGAATCCTCCATTCCCGACTAAATTGGGGGGAATCGGAATCATTTCTAAAAATTTTACAACTTTGACTTCTTTTTGATTTCTTATTTGTTTTGTTGTGATAAACTATTAATAAACATCATCATTTATTTGTTAATCAATAAAATTAGATGATTTAGGATCATAAAATCTTCAAAAGTGAATGATTCCGATTCCGATTCCGACATCCAACCAGGCAAGGATATTGGAATGAAAAACTTCATTCCAATTCCAAAGTGAATGATTCCAATTCCGATTCCGATTCCGATATGTGAACCAAGCGCCCCCTTATTTTTTGTAAATCTTCCATGAGAATATATAACGTGTTTATGATTAAAACAAAGGGATGTTAAAAGGCAAATCCCCCCACCCCAACCCCCACACCCACAAAAAAATAAAAAAGAATTGTGCTATGGAGGAATTGGGCCACATAGAAAGCACCTAAGATTCCTGTTGGACCCCAAATTGGGTATTACTCGAAAGGCTCTCCGCAGAGCAAAGAAGCCCTAATAATAATCAGTTTCGGGAGCTCATTAGCAGTACCAAAAGCTTGGGCCTTGTGAGACCAAAAGCGTGATGTCTAACGATTAGGCCTGAAAATCAATTTCATGGTCCCATTGAAAGCCAGCAACCAGAAATTTCTCAAACATCATTGTATTGATTTGGTGCGTCAAAAACTCAGCACTGAAATTGATGATTTTGTAGTCTTGTAGACCGACACCAGGGGGGAAGCGGGTAGCATTTTCAATATAGGGCATCTCCACTCTTGACCGCATAAAGCATCAGCCTACGTAGAATTGCGATAATATATCAATGGTTGTTTTTTTCTTATAACGTGGGATTGGAAAAATATTTGCTTTGCTATATTCATATGTATAACAAACAGTAATTTATGGAGGGGAAGTAGTATCAGTTTGTGCGTAATACAAGTTACTAAACGCAATTAAATATATCCCATGGGGGTTTTAGCTCTAGATGTCCTACCATTTAGAAAGCAATAGGCCCTTGGCCCAGTGATCAGAGGAGACCTTTAACGTCTCTTTTCTATCACAAGTTCTGGATCAAATTTTTTATGCGACAATTAGGAATTTAAATTTACGGAGACGGGGAGTTAAGTAGATTTTGAGAAATCATACCTCTAATTGTATATAGTAAACAGTTTGGAGTTTCACCCAACATATCATTATAAGCTTCACTTTACTTGTGTGAGTCAATATATATTTATAATACAACAGTAATTATTTAAAAAAAAAACAATAATACTTCGAAAGTATTACTATAATCAAAATAAAAACAAAACATCGCTAAAGGCAATCCACAGAATCTGGTAAACCAAAGTACATGGACTCTTGGCCACGGACAGCCCGCTAGGAAAAGGATTGGATCACGTTTTCATGCTTAAGCAACTGATCAACGATTTATTTAATATGACGAGATACTCGAAGAACGTGGGGCATTAGGATCTAAAATAGTAAAACTGCAGCATCATTTTTTTGGCAGAAATGTAATACAGAAATAAGACAGATATAATTAATGGTAGTCAAATCTTTCATTTATAATACTGATATAATTAATGGCAGTCAAATCTTTCATTTATAATCCACTGGATCCACGATACGGGATCACAAGCAACTAGCTCACATGGGCTTTTTCTGTCTGTCCATATTTTGGATACCAACACCTTAAATCGATATTAAACAAAAGCAGTACTTCATGCTGTAGCATAACGCAATTTCACGGCAATTTACAAACATTCAATGCCAGATTGAAGACAATGAAATCAAAATACGTGGCTGCAATGGTACTCAATTTTTTCAAGGCATCATCACATGACTCACCACTTAGTAAAGGGTCGTCCTCGATTGTGAGAGAGAGATTGAAAGTTAAGCATGGGTGACACTATCTAGGCACGAAAGTCTTGTGCATATGTAATAGTATCCGGCACAAGTAGCACAAAAAGATAACGCTAAGGGTATATTTAGTTGGATGTAAAATATTTTTTTTAAGTAAATTATTTTCTTAAGATAATATTTTATATGAAAATGTCATTTTCTTTATAATTTTTTGGTGTTTGGATGATAGTGTGAAAATCTTTTGAAAAATAATTTTTTTGATATTTTTTATTTTTTATTATTAATATGTGTTAAATAGACTAATAACAATTATTATAAATGTTTGACGACTAAATAAAGTTAACTAAAGATTATTTTGTTTATAATTAATCTTCAAAATAATATAATGGTAAAATATACATAACTATGATCATATAAACATGGAGCCCAAAATGATGAAAAAACTAGTTGATAAGAATTAAAAACAAATTATTAATTTGGTAGTTGAAGTTATAGAAGTAGATACTTAGGGTCTGTTTGTTTGGATTGAAAATATTTTCCTGGAAAATATTTTCAAAATTTTCCTTGGTTCCAAACACCCAAAAGTATTTTCATGTGTAAAATATTTTTCAATTTTTCCTTTATTAGGCTGAAAATAACTTCCATACTCAATAAATATAAATTATTTTCCTTAAAGTTCAAAAGTAGTATTAAACCTTAAGTACTTAGTTTTATAACTTCAATTACCAAACTAATTTTTGTTTTTAATTCTTATTAACTAATTTTTTTCATAATTTTGGCCTCCATAATAATATGATTATAGCTATGTATATTTTACAATTATATTATTTTGAAGATTAATTATAAACAAAATAATTTCCAATCAACTCTATTTACTTGTCAAACATTTATCACAATTGTTATATGTTTATTTAACTTATATTAACAACAAAAAAATCAAAAAATTATTTTTCAAATGATTTTCACACTATCATCCAAACACCAAGAAATTGTAAAAAATATGACATTTTTCGTGTAAAATGTTTTCTCAGGAAAACAATTTCCTTAAGAAAATGTTTTACATCTAGCCAATTGGACCCTTAATATTTCATGTCACTCTTGATGTCTAATGAAAATAACTTACATTCATTGAGTATCTAAGTTATTTTCTTCGAAGAGAAGAAAAATTGAAAAATATATTACTCAAGAAAATATTTTTTGGTGTTTGGCACCCAAAAAAATTTTAAAAATATTTTTAAAAAAAATATTTTCAGTCCAAATACACATACCCTAAAGATGCGAGTTCTTTGACATCTGCAGGGACGGCCAAGGACCAGGGAGAAGAAGTTAGGGAAATGATGGGTCATCTGCTTATCTTCATGCCTTTACTAAAGTATCCATGCATATGGCGTCCATGCGGTCCCGGCTAACTGCTAAGATCTTATCGCATTGGGAGCCGATAACGCAACTCGGATATTGCATTTGTCGTACGATGCGGACACTCGTTGGCTTGCAGCAATCACATATTTTGCATAGGATTTGTAAACAAACGCTATTCTAAACACATCAACGCAACATCCAAGTGGTAAAAATTTCTTATAAGGGCGATGAAAGTTTTGTAATAAATAAAATGGGCGAAACTTTTACATAAGTTTTATAAATGATATTACTAATAAATATCTGAATCTAAGAATTTTTTGATTAATATTAAAATAGAATACTAGTTTATTTATATTTCTAAGGTAGAGAAATAGATTTTTTTAAAATTCTACTTCAGTCAATTTTAAAAAATCAATTTCATTTTTATTTTGACAGGAATTAATCATTAAAAAGAGGTTTACCTAATAAAATTACAACCTTCATAATTTTGTACCTTAACTTTTGCACTAAAATTAGGAAGAAATTAGTTTTATAACTTCGAGAAGATGAATAAAAATGTCAATAGATTTTTGTTTTTATTAAAAACTCTAATATTTATAAAATTTTTAAAAAAATTGATTTCATTTTGATTTTGGCTACAATTGGCCAATAAAGAAAAGTCCATTTTCAAAAAACTTCATAATTTTTGCTCCGATACTTTGGATCAAAATTTAGAAGAAATTAATTTTTATGCTTTGAGATGATGAATAAAAATGTCAATCTTCATTTTTTCTTTTTGATTAAAAACTCTAATATTTATAAATTTTCACAAAATTATTTATTTTAATTTTAGTTAGAATTAACAGTAAAAAAGTTCACTTTCAAAATTGTCCCCTTCATAATTTTGTACTTGAACTCTTTGAATAAAAAATTTAGAAAATTTTGATTTTACTACTTTGATATGACAAATTATAATGCCAATTTTTTTTATTAAAAATGCTAATATTTATGTAAATAACCCAATTATATTATTTAAAAATAATATTATATTTGTATACATGGAATCATATGCTTTTAGTAATAATGCCCTTTATAAGAATTATGTGAAAGTTTCGCCCTCTTTATTAATTATTAAACTTCCACCGCCCTTAAAAGAAATTTTTCCAAAATTTTAAGACTCAAATTCTGCTTAAGTAATGAATTATATCACGTTCCAACAGTAATTACTGTTGGTTACACTTTTATGTGTCTTTTAATCCATAAACAAAATTACATTCACTTCCTGAACCCGTTTATTAACATGGATTTAAATTTATATATGGTCTGATGAATCACGTCTAGAGATTTTGTTGCAAAAATTGTTAAGTGTTGCTTCATATGGAAAATCAAAGTCTATATACTAGTTTTCTTCAAGGCCGCCTCTCATCTCAGCGTGATTTTTACGTTTAATACAGTTCATAATCCGTACCTTTTTATACTACTGAAAACTCACTATAATAGTACAATAGGAGAAACAGATTTCTGTGACTCAAAAAGGGGAAAAGGGAAGACAATAGGATAGGACAATGTGTGAACGGGACAGAAGGATTGGCATAGACCACGTAATACAGTGTCTGCAAACAGCCTGTATCCACAGCATTTAGTGAATTAGTGTATTGAAAATGAGGTGCAAAAGCAACCACCATTTCTTTTGTCCCTCCTCCACTTGTACCAAAAAAGTATCAACAAAATACAAGCCCCGTAACATTACTCTCCAGCAATTTGAGCCAACCATGAAATGTTCCATAGTTTGCTTATTAATTTCATACTTCCATTAAATGCCCGAAGGAAAATCAAGATCTTTGCTTAACCAATATACAGATTTGAGGGATCTAACAGACCGCAATCAAAAGAAAACAGCAATCAATTGCCCATGTTTGGGCTAATAATCTTTTAAGACATTGTTGGACTCAAATTGCGAAAATAATGCCATTACTGATAATCTCAGTATTAATGGTAATTCCAAAAGGACACATGACAATCTCTTGTGTGGTTGAGCTTTTTCTTTTATGCTTCACTCAAGGATAAAAGGAAAAATTTGCTCAAACTCAAACAATAATAAACTGAAATGTGCGATGCATGATTTTGTCCCACATTTTTTTTACCTAGTGATATGATATTTGATTTGACACAATTAAACATGTTTCTTAGTTGTAACCACTATGCTTCTTAGTTAGTGCACGGTATAATTACATGCCTCCTTAATGCATAATTAATTCAAGGGCATATCCTCTTACCACTCATTGAGGAATGTTTAATATGAATGTAATACCAAAAAGTGTAGTAGCAACTCTAGACAAATGTACGTAACAATTTATTGCTACATATATTTTGTATTTTGCACCACAAAATTGGTAGCAAGAATATCTCAAAATGGCAATACAGTAATATATTTAGAAAAAAATGTCATTATAAAATAGAATCCCCTGGCAGTGGATATGGCATTCGAAATTAATATATTTCTAGGTAATATATGTAAAGGTGGGCAGAGTAATGAAAAGAAGAAAAGGAAATTTGCCAACAACCCATGCTTCTTTGTCCTTTTAGTAAGATTATAGCACCCGAAAACCTAAGCAAGAAAGATTTTGTACGAGATTTTCTTGGGTTCAAACCACTGAACAAATCTCCAACTACATTTCCATCTACCATCACCAACACTATCATCCAAAGATCTCGCTCACTCACTTACTCATTCACTCATATGAATGGGAAATGAACAACTTTTCATCCCCCTACAACTTTCCCCTCCAAAACCAACAACAGCTACCAAATATATCACAAATCCCAAAAAAAGAAAAAGAAGGAAATGAACATCAACACGTTGAAAACGAAGATAAAGCAAGATGCGAATGGGATTTCAATCTTTCCACGGTGATTGTTTCTACTGCTAGTACTAGCTCCACCGGTGGAGCTATTTCCGATACTCTGGGAGTCATAGAATTTGACCCTTCTGATCAATTATTGGCCACTGGCGGCATCTCAAGAAAAATTAGAATTTATAGCAACAAATCTTTGTTGCCCCATGACCATGAAGGGTTAATGAGTTCATCGGTCGTGCTAGACCACGTTAATGCATGCGACTTTTACATTTGCACCCCGGCAAAGCTTAGCAGCCTTCGGTGGAAACCGGGATCGGCCGGCTGTGTTTTAGGGTCAGCTGACTACGATGGGGTAGTGACGGAGTATGACCTGGAGAGAAGGTTGCCTGTTTTCGAGCGGGACGAGCACGGCGGCAGGCGGGTTTGGACCATGGATTATTCTCCCTCTGATCCGGTCATTGGTGCATCCGGGTCGGATGATGGCACCATGCAAATGTGGGACTCACGCTGCGACGGTGGAGAGTGTTTGGCTGTCGTGCAGCCTAGCGTAGTGAGGAGCCCTGTTTGTTGCGTGGAATTTAATCCATTTGGCGGTAACTTGGTTGCCATCGGTTGTACCGACCGAAGAGTGTACGGTTATGATGTGAGGAGGATGGTGGACCCAGTTTTGGTTATAGATGGGCATCAGAAAGCCATAACTTACATAAGATTTCTGGATCGCCATACAATGGTGACATCCAGCATTGATGGGTGTTTGAAGACGTGGCGCACAGGAGATCAGCGCCTTATTCGGACATACACGGGACACGTCAATACGAGGAGATTCGTTGGTTTATCGGTTTGGAGGGGCGGTGGGCTAATTAGCTGTGGCTCTGAGTAAGGCTGTAAACGAACCGAGCTGTTCGCGAACAAAGCTCGGCTCGGCTCGTGAAAGCTCGAGTTCGGCTCGTTCGTTAAGCTAAACGAGCCGAGCTTCGAACACAAATTTTGACTCGTTTATTAAACGAGCGAGCTCGAGCTCGTTCGTTTAATAAACGAACAAGAGTTCGAACATGAGATACTCGGCTCGGCTCGGCTCGAATAACACTTTTATACTTATTTGAACCGAGCTGTTCGCGAACAAAGCTCGACTCGACTCGTGAAAGCTCGAGTTCGGCTCGTTCGTATAACTAAACGAGCCGAGCTCGAACACAAATTTGAGCTCGTTTAATAAACGAGCTCGGCTCGACTCGGCTCGTTTATTAAATGAACACAAGCTCGAACTGGTAATACTCGGCTCGATTCGGCTCGTTTACAGCTTTAGCTCTGAGGATAATCAAGTTGTTGTTTACGATAAAAGATGGGGCGAGCCTATCTGGGTCAAAGGATTCGAACCGTCGGACGGTCGATCCGGGTTGGAATGGGAGCATGGGTTCGTGAGTAGCGTATGCTGGAGGCAAATGGGAGAAGACCAATGCACGCTTGTCGCTGGTGGCTCCGACGGTGTATTGCAGGTTTTCAGTGGCAGAAGAAGGTGATTCTTATAATTAACTGATTTTTCTAAAATTGACTAGTAAGTAGTAACTTGTGGAAAAAGTTTTCAAGAGATACTATTGTGATGAAAGGACAAGGCATTTTGTCTGATTTTTGTTGCTCTTTGCTTACAGTACTTTTCTGCTTTTAATTTGGAAAAGAAAACAAGAACTTTATCCGTATATCTTGGGGACCAGAAGAACATTTTAATTTAATCGATAGATGTTTTCTTCTCAACGGAAATGTGAGGTTTCCGAAAATAGAAGTGAGTTGAATGATACTCTTTAAGCAATATTTATTAAATTTTGCTGTTTGATCTGCTGGAGGCGTAACATGTACAAGCACTTATGTATGAACACATACTAAAATACTAGCATATGACTAATGGTCACATTATAAGGTTAACGAAAGAAATATTAACTGATTTTCTTTCAACTTTAGCGAAAAGAATACCAACCGCAGATGCTAAAAATTGTAACTAATTTTCTTTCTTGAAAAGAAAAGTTGTAACTAATTGATCCAAATAAGCATGGAATTGTTTGTATTGGAATATTGATGCTCTATTGACTCTTGCTAAGCTAGCTACTGTGGCTGGGAGGTAGTCGACCTTGAATTCAGAATTAGATACCATGATTTTGCAACAACGAGTGTTTGAATCCGAAAACAAGGACATTTTCCAAAATCATACGGAAGAACTCTCAACCAATTTTATGGATCCGACTACTCTTTTGCCCCCTTCCCTTTCCATTCATCTCTTCTTTACTGACTACTGAAACTTGAGTGAAATTTTTATGATAACATATTAAAATAAACTCAAGATGGATTACTTTCCCATTACTCAAAATTAAGATACTCTCAAGTCTAGCCAAGGTATAAAGTTATACTCTAAAACCATAATTATTTTGTGTTGCTAAACACTAATGATATAAGAATAATCCTTGACAATTCTTTCCATAAAGAAATATGCGCATAAGCTGAAAGAAAATATAAGTACTGTGAGCACATTTAATTAGGAATAACATGAAATTAGCTCCATTATTATTCCAAATGACTTGCAACACATTCTATCACACAACCACTTAAAAAGACACTCTTTTTTGGTAGAATGCCTTTGATTTGAAGAGATACTTACGAACTTCCTATCAAAATTGAAAGCCACATTCCTTCCTTGCCACCCTGAATCCATCTCCTTATCCTACAATCTGATAAAACTATTTCACCCAATATCCTAGGCTCCCATGTGTAATCTGTTATACACCTGAAAAATAAATGATGTACTTCTTTCGAGCGCACTTCTTCTTATTATAACTTGAGAGTAAAAGTTGGCTCAAAAAATTAGAGTCGCTCATGTGGGCAGTGTGCCAAATTCAATTTCAATTTATGTGTAGTCAATATCTCAATACCCACCAGTGTGCTCAAGGGAAGGTAAGAAGAATTATGGCAAGTGCAATTTGATCACTTGGAAGATGATGGCCTAAATTGAGAACATACAATGGAAAAACAAAAGTGGAATGGCAAAATGAAGAATATATCTCACATGGACCGATGGCAATTTTGTTGGGTCTCATCTTGGCCCTCTTCAGTATTGGGCCAGATTGTGTTCTATGGATCCAATACGTTAATATGTGCCGACACCCAAATCTCATCTCCAGACCCAAAAAAGAAGGTAGAGAAGCTTCGTCGTCGTCTGCAAATTCTAGAGAGGGAAAGAATTTGTAAAATATTTGCAGAGCCAAAAAAAGGAGAAGAGAAAAAGTACAGCAAGGCTTGTTCGAGAGAGAGAGAGAGAGAGAGAGAGAGAGAGAGAGACGGAATGGTGACGTCATCGGTGGTGAACACCTACCCTCTGTCGAGTTACACCTTCGGGACAAAGGAGCCGAAGATGGAGAAAGACACTTCCGTTGCCGATCGCCTTGCTCGCATGAAAGTCAAGTACGTCGTCTTTACTCTCTCTCTCTCTCTCTCTCTCTAATTTCTCCAATTTGTGTAATTTTTTTAAAGAAAAATTGATTTGAAGTTCTCTGATTAAGAAAAACCCTAGCTAAACCTCGTCTTAGCTTAATTCTGTTTTAGGGGGTCTAAAACCCCAGATCACATGCCAGCGTCTGACTTTCTTCTTATCTTCGTGGTGCAGTTATATGAAGGAGGGCATGAGAAGTAGCGTAGAAGGAATTTTACTGGTAAACATTTTCATTAGTGGATTACTATATCTAAGCTTCTTTCTTGTAAGATATAGTGGAAAGAAGGATAATTTATGCGAGAAAGTGAGCTTTTCCCATTTTATCTTTTTCCTAATAGGATCCTGAGTTGTGTATGCTTGAGTCTCACTTATACTTATTTGGCTAAGTAGCTATTCGTTTGTTTGTTAGGAACTACTTAGAACTCAGAATATGATTTTGACCCTGAGATCTTGGGGTAAAGTATTTAGTATAGCTCGGAGATTATGTGATTTAAGAATGAAATTTACTTGTAACATAGTTGTAAGTTAGCAATGTGCTATGAAGGTGTTTTTTGCCCTTTTTTTTTTTTGGGAATTCAATTTCCTAAGTTATCCGTGCTCAGTGCACTCTTCTATAATTGACGGGGAATTAATGACGAGACAAAAGATTTATATTGTTAAAGACATCCCTTTGAAAAAACTTGTCTGTTTCACTGATGGATTTAGTTGAACGCCTTTGAATACTACTACGTTGCATCTTGCCTGTGACTGTGGTTGGTATCTTCTTTATTGCATGGTATACTGAATTTTTTACGTTAATTCCAACCTTGATTTACTGCTTTGGTGACTTAGAATGCCCAAGGATACTTGTCTGATTTGTTGTGTGTTTTCAAAAATAAAAATTCCTTTTAATAAGTGGTTCTGTTTGGCAGGTAAACTTTATCCTTATATCAAAAAATAACTTTTGGTGGCTTTAACTAACAGGTACAGGAGCATAATCATCCGCACATCCTCCTTCTGCAAATTGGTAACACTTTCTGCAAACTTCCTGGTGGGCGTTTGAAGCCTGGCGAGAATGGTATGGACCTTTACCTTCATTTCTTTTTACTCCCTTTTTAAAGTATATTATAATAAGAATAAAAGTATAATTATGATTAATATTTATTTATTTATATTATTTTTCATTTGAGTGGGGTGATACAGCCTCCTACTTCTATATTCTAACATTTTTGAAAGAGTAAAAAACATCTACTCTGAGCTCGAATCTTAGAAGAAATATCCTCTTAAGCTTTAGACAATACCATTAATTTTTACTTAGTGAAATTTGAGAAACTTGTCAAAGTGCAATGCAAGTCAAACTCCAAGATATCATGGACAATATCCTGAAACGGGCATTCATTATAGGACTTTTGAAACTTTATGATACTTATTGACATATATTCCTTTTTCCCTATCTACAACATTGCAGAAATCGAGGGCTTGAAGCGGAAACTCTCTAGCAAACTTGCTGCTAATTCAGCAGCTCTTCAGCCAGATTGGCAGGTATTTGTTTCTTTCTTTTTTTTTTTTTTTTTTTTTTGGGGGGGGGGGGGGGGGGGGGTTGGCCTACTGAATTGTTTATTTGCCTGACCATTAGTCTTTAAGTTATTTATATTGTTCAAGAACAAGCACATTGGAAACACAGTTAAATTTGCATGAGAGGTTACCAAGGTATAAAAAATGCATAAACCAAAAGATGCAGATGAAGTGAGCTAAATAATTTCTCAAATCATTGTTTAGTATTTTGGCATTCCAAATCTGTTATTATTTGATAGATGCATTTAAGTCATCTGTCTGATGCCATTATTGCTCACCTCTTTACCTGTCCACAAGGAAGCAATCTTCTGGGATATATAATTCCTGTATTTGCCTTTCTTTGAACTTATTTTCTTATTATAAGCCTACTTCACGTGCAACATTTCATTTCAGATTGGCGAGTGTGTGGCCATGTGGTGGAGACCTAATTTTGAAACAATTATGTACCCATACTGCCCTCCCCACATAACAAAACCGAAGGTGTATTAGTGTAAAAGACATGTTTTCGTGATCCCTGTCTATGTCTGCTCTTTTGACTGATTGTTTTGCTTACTTATCCCTGGGTTGCAGGAGTGTAAAAAGCTATTCCTAGTTCACCTCTCTGAAAGAGAGTACTTTGCTGTTCCAAAGAATTTGAAGCTTCTTGCGGTTCCATTATTCGAACTCTATGACAATGTTCAGGTATGATATTGATGGAGTTATTGAGTAGGAGGCCGCTTGTATTAAATTATCATGAGCTCCTTCGGTTCTTTCACAATTACGCGCAATTACCATTTATTGCTTTTCACACGGTTCTCTCCCAAGACTCTACTTTCTGCTTAAGCTGTGCACATATTCTGGAGGAGCAGATAATTCCTTTTTCACCTCTACTCTGTAATAGCTTTTTGTGGCAAAGATTAAATCAGAATATTTGTTTACGTTAATGTGTTCACTGGAAGTCCTCATGGATGCTCTTCTTAGTTTTGCATTCGTATGATTTTGACTGTCATCATTTTTTTACTTGATAACAGAGATATGGGCCTGTGATCTCCACCATCCCGCAGCAGCTGTCTAGATTCCAGTTCAACATGATCCATCCTTGATTTACATGGTTTGTACCAGGATGGTTCTAGTGCCTACCTTGAAAATTCTCATTGGCATGCAGGTTGCCAGTTTGCTGTGACTGAATCATGTCTGACTTGATGGTATGATCCATATTCAGTTGGGCAGAAACACTTTTCTCACATGGATGTTTGAGTCATTTCGTATTTAAGATACTCTGGACCTGCTTCTTAGATGTAACATAGGAGCATTTGATCGTGACATAGTGAAACAAAGACTTTTCAGAAAGTCCCTTTCCTTTTGGCTTCATTTTATTTTTTACATAATTCAATCTTTTGAATTCATCATGTTTGCCTTTTGATCACCTGTTATTGTGCATGGCTGATCCAATGGATGTAACTGGAGTCATTGTAGTGGACGTTTAGGGTTGCTTCCTTTAGAGGTATTTCAACATGATTGTAAATACATGATTGTAATCATGGCAAGGGTAGATCTTCACATGTCTAATTATGGAGGGCTGTGAACGTATTTCTCCCCTTGGTAAAGAAGTTCCAGGATGCTTCCAGGTTGCTAAACTGCAGTTCATACGAAGTGAATCTGCATATGTATTGAAAAGATTCAGCTTCTACAAGATACTGTGATAATTGCTATGTGAAGGTGGTGTCTACAGTTCTGCATATAGTTCTCTATTTTCTGTTTTACACACACAGCTCTTATGGTAAAAGCATAACTAATAGTAAGATGTTAACTGTGAACAATTTTCTGTTTTATGCTCCTCAACTTTTCTTGTAAAAGCTTATTTAAGATGTTAACCGTGAGCAAAATACAGTTAAAGCATCAGAAACAAGAGTGACAACCCCCTTCCCCATCTATTTCCCCTCCTCTCCTCTATCTCCCTCCTGTTTTGGTGGGGTTGCAGTCGTTGTCAGGAATTGCTTCTCTAAGTTCAAAGGACCATCGATCGAGGTATTGAAAGCAAATAAGCCGACCGCGGTTCATTTATTAACATCCGCACGGATCAGTGGCATTTCATTGGCAGGAAAAGATTCAATGTAAGGGTGAATTGTGCATGGGGATCCAGCGCATTGCGGGAAAAACAGCAAACCGCTTGAATAAGAGGGCTGACCGCCCACGGAAGGTGTTTAGCAGTAACTTCTGATATCCCAATGGCTCAAGAATGTATCGATAGTAAAGACGCGTATCCCTTCTTTTAAGACATGAAAGGTTGAAAGACTTTCAAAACTTGTTATTTCTTTTTTGCTACCTGCGATGACAATAAACAACTGCGGAGTATAATCAAATTAATTTCAGCAGGCCTCGAGACCTCGTATTCTTGGCAATGCCCTATTTGTTTGTCCCATGGGGGCATGTGCTTCTCTTTTCGAGTGGAGGTTTGGACCTATGCCCCTTTACCCTTCCAGTGTTTGGCTCTAATCAACAATATCCTAAGTTCCTAACTAAGATGAAACTCCATTCCTGAATAAAGTTTCTCCACCACCCGATAAAAAGGGAAAGTCACCACTGTAACTTTGCTGAGTTTGAGCAAATGTTACAATTGGGTATCACCATTAAAACTACATTGCTGAACCTCGTGTCCATATGTTCTGCCCTTCAATCTTTTCTCTTGCGTGCAACGCCTCCAGCCACTGACCTGCTGATGCATGAATATTTGATATAGTTACATAGACTCCTAATTTATTTGACTCCGACTCGTAAGCCAGCTACTCTCTGCCAAACTTAGGTCGCCTCCTAACCTCACCACCCAACAGAGCTCCCTAGATAGCAACATCAGGCTTGAAGGACATCTCCTTCAACACTTTCAGTGCTCTGTCAAGCTGGCCCCTTTGGCAGAGTAAGTCTACCACACAACCATAGTGTTCAAGCTTCGGACTAAACTTAAATTGCCTATCCATTCTAAGGAAAATCTTCTTTCCTTCTTTGACTAAACCTCCATGACTACAAGCAAACACACGAGTAGATGTGAAGTCATTTGGCTTCAATCCCCCTTCTTGGATCAAATAAAACATTTTGATGGCGTCTTCAACTCTTCCATGAACAGCCGTCGACTTGATAATAACATTAAAACAGAAAACATCCTTGTTTCCGCTTTTAATAAAGATTGTTTGTAAATGGTTATAAATATCTCCATATTTAGCATATATTTCTACAAGGCAGTCCCTACAATTACAGCTGCATCAGCCAATCTCTAATAGAGGAGTGCACACATTTGCCAAAATCCAGAGCATTTAAGTAGGAACAAGGAGAGAGAGCCGAAACAAATGTAAATCCATCTGCCACCACACTTTCATCATGCATTTGCACGTTGAGGTGCAGTGTATCATGAAATTTTCCATTCTGAGTGTAGCCTGAAATCAGACAGTTCCAAGAAATCACATTCTTGTCGGAAATCATCTCGGTTTCAAGATCTCCAACAGCAGCATATGCCTTGATCATCATAGTCCAGGACACCACATTCTTCTCAGGTGCCTGCATAAATAAATCTCTTGAATTTGATATCCCCAGTTTGACGTAACCTGAAATCATCGAATTCCGCAAAAGGACATCCCTTTCGTTCATCTCATCAAAAAACTCTCAGGCGCATCCAACATCACCAAATTTCACATATCCAGAGATCAATCCGTTGCACAATTCTACTGCCATCTTACCAATCCCGTTAAAAAGTTTCATCATTCAAGAGTCCGCTTTCTGCAAAAACCCATGTCAAAAGAATCATCTGCATAGAAACTGAAAAGCGAATAAGCAACTCAAACACGAACTCCAATCTTTATAATCTGACAGTGTACGTCTTGGACTATTCTAAACAAACCCAGCCGAACGCTAGAGTTCAAAACACGCGGATAAGTGAATTTATTGGCTTATAAGTCCTCTGTGAGGCATCTCATCAAACATTGATATGGAATTCCGCTGGGGAACATTATAGGCGTAGCCTCTGATCATAGCGTTCCAAAGTGTAATATCTTTGAGGAGAAGGCCACCCATTTGTGAGGAAATGAGATTGGGATAGTCCATTTCTCCAAATTCAGTGCTTCGCCTCGAGAATTTGAATCGAACTTGGGGTTTTTGTCGGAGGGAGGAGGTGATAATAAAGGCGTGAATCTGTTTCAGCTGTTTAAAACTGCATACTTACAATAGGTTCGCGACTCTGCAACTGACATGACATTGGGTTTGGCCCGTTTGGGTTTACAATATCATCAACGAAGGTCCTGCACAATAAACGCTCAGAATGGGCTTTATTTGGGACCTTAACCAAATTTCAGTATGATCTTGAGTAAGTCATTTGGGCTATACATAAAAAGCCTAAACTTTTGGGTGGGTTTGAGTTCTGCTCTCATGAATCATGGATGCATGGCATCCGATTTCACGACAACAGTCGCGCCCACGCAATTAGCGTAATGGATTTGTGCAAACATGCCCATTTTTTTTTTTTTTTTTGAAACGCCCATTATTTTTTCAAAATTCAAGCATATAAAATACTTGATGATTACGTTTCCTATCAATGTTGGAGTGGAAAACCAATTTAAGCATAAATGTTTAGTATTTCGTTGTTATTGGAGAGGGATGATACGATTGCCTTTTAGAGGCAGGTCAAAGTTTCGATGTCATTACATGAAGGTTTTTTTTTTTTTTGGAAGATGTATAATGCATTATATCATTTTCTTTCTTAATTCAATAGTCCATGGGAATTGAAACTACCTTAAATAAGAAATATAGATTGTTAGACCAATTAGGGAAGAAATATAATTATTCTCTTCCAATTTGAGTGTTTAAGCACATTAAGTTGCAACATTTTTGAGAGAATGCAACACATCCAATATGAACAAGAAAAAGCAAAAGAAATTATCTCCCTAAAGAACTGTCCATCCAAAAAAAAAAAAAGTGGACAAAAATAGGAGAGCTAAAGTCAGTGTTGCAAACTAAGAAGCGTGGCAAATATCCTAGTTATGGAGACAGGAAAACTTTGAATCTCTTAACATAATATATGAGCGATTAGGTGCAATGGATAGCAAAACTTCTTTGACTGTAACGCGAGCTTGAAATTGTCGAAATATGAGTCCGGGAAATTTTTTTTTTTCATGCACGTTATCTGCACCTTAAGCAGGTAAAGTAGTGTTATAAATAAGTATATATTGATTTATCCTCCCGACTAATTTCCATTTCCTTCATCTAACTATTTAAATGCTTCCTATATTTCTCAATGGTGTGCACTATACCGAAGATGAGTTGAAATATTTGCGCATGGCATAGAAACTGTATTGGCGATTAGCAATTGGCTAGAGAATTGGAATGCCTAATATATTGAAGAATTGACAGGAGATTCTTTATTGAATAGGATTTGTTTTATTGTTAATGATTTGGTGAAGCTTTTTTTTAAATAATGAGTGACAATGATTGTTGGCTTAGTTTATAGTTGTTGACATTCGAAATTTCTTATACTTGACTTGTACAAGTGTTTAAAGTTGTTGTTAAACTTGACTACAATTAATTTCTTCGATTATTTTACATACCATGATGAAT
>JAMWEH010000277.1:0-39104 GCA_024721245.1 Mitragyna speciosa | reverse complement strand
CCGGCACTGGTCAGCCTGACGACCTCTGCAGCAGCCTGGGCAGCAGCAAGAGCAGCCTCGGCGACTGCGGCGGTGGCAGCCGCTACGGCTATGGCGTGCTCGTTGGCGTCCAATTTGGCATCGGGGCGGGAAGACGGGACGTCGTAGGACCACCTGGACCGACCACCATTCAAGGCCGCCTTCTCATTGGCAATGGAGGATTTGATAAGACCCCAGGCGGTTTTCTTTTTATCTTTGGTTGAAGAAGATGAAGGTGACGAAGAATCAGTTGAGGATTTCGAGCCCAGAAGCGAACGAAGCCATCTGGAGGTTTTGCCCATGTTTCATTTTACTCAGGTGGATTTGAAAGACTATGATGATGGGGAGGAGGAGGAGGAGAAGGAAAGCAGAACGTTAAAGAATAGCATTTTTTGTCGGAGGAGAGAGAGAGAAGAGGGAAGTGCTGCTGGTCAATTCAATTTGACATCAAACTTACATTTACCAGCACTACTTTAGTATACAACAATATTTGTGAGAAATTTTTTTTAAAAAAATTGATAAATTTTATAAAAATTTATCATTTTTTCCATACTTTTTTGGCACCACACCAAAGTTTGAGTCGGTGCGTTTGTGACCTTAGTTGAACTGACCATACTTTGTTGGAGCATGGAGCAAGCGTACTAAATTAATTTTAGTTCGTTTCAGTCTCATTCCTAGGATAAGAAGCACAATAGTAATTAATTGAACTTTTTCGGCGAATCATTTCATAGAAGGTAGAACTCGATCTAACACGAGTATCAAATTCTGCACGAAATTAGTTCACTTTGTGCTTTGTGAGTATCAAGTAACGAATACTCCATAGGACTTGACTGTTTACTTAAGTAGCTTTGCTTACGTTGTTCAATTTGGTCCTAAGAATTTGCTCGCTTTGTGTTTCAGTTTGTACTTTGCGGGTAATTCTAAGAATTTGCACACTGTGAAAATAAAAATGTTAAACATCATGCTAATTATTAAGGGTTTACTAGTAATCGAACGTCCAATTCTGAACATATGAACCGCCTTCCAAAATCACGCAACGAGTTAAAGATTTGACTTGTTTTCACGGGTGGGGTTGATTTGTGGGTGGCATCCAATGACAGAAATATCTTGATAGAAGTAACGGTGTCACTGAGGAGTGGGGAGGTGGTGCGGGTGGTTGGAATTTGGAACTTGGGGCCCGGGAGTTTAAAGCTGACGACTTGTGACAGGTAAGACTTTGGTCACCATAGCCTCAATCCGAGAGGTCCCACTTAAATCGTTTTTGTACTTTTAATTTGAGTTAATTTTGGAGCAATGATTACCTTAACTAAATCTAATCCAAATTACATACTAAATTAGCAAAGTTGTGTCCCGTGTGTTAATAGTTCTCTCTTTGAGTTCAATCTTGTCATCATTAGTTTTCCATCATTATTCTTTTTTTCCCCGTCTACAATTTAATTTCTTTCAGGAAAGGTTGATTAGTACATTGTAAAGTAGTACCACGCCATAAAATTAATAAGTGATGGACAACAAACTTGGATTGGAATTGAGGGCACTCAGCTTGGGACCATCGAAACCATTACTTGAATTTTTGCTCATGTTTTTGTTGGTATTGTTGTCCTTGTAGTGAACTAGGTTCGAAGGGCACCACATTTTAAATTGTCGTGTTAATAGAGGATTCGGATTTTTAGTTATCATGTAAAAAATTTTTCTGTAATATTCGACATTAAGTATCTAGTGGGAAGGTTGTCAAGATTGAAGCAGAGCAATGCTTAGCGACTGGAATCAGCAACGTTCTTGATCTTGCCTTAAGAGCTTAATACGGTACCGGCTAATGCAGTAGTTGCATGACCGAATCAATTAAGGTAACAAGGACGATTGAGAGTTTAGGATGCTTCCTCGCATATTTGAACAGACAGAACGTAGCACGAAAATGGGTTGTTTGTACAGCGCATGATAGTCACTTGACTCATTATCTGTGGTCCTGTCACCTACAGCAACAGTGTCCTTCCCAAAGGGAAAAGAATTAAGAAAAAAAAAAAAAAGAATATAAAGAAACACGATTAGCCTTTGATCATGCAGAATTCCTCCCCGTATTAGAAGCCACCCTACTCCGTTAGTAGTAAATAAGAGAAGCGTCCACCCTACTCCGTTAGTAGGTAAATAAGAGAAGCGTTTTCTTCTCTCTCTGATTCAAACTCAATCTCCCGCACTACAGCCCCTACAGCTCAATTGTGGGAGATAAGTGCAAAAAATGATATGCTTATGAGAGAAAAGTTGCTTGTATCAATGGCAATTGACTTGTGCTTATGCCGGCAATGGTCAGAATAAAAGTTTGTGGGGTTTTGTACATGTAAGAAGCAAGTTGCTGACGAGTGGCCAAACTAGTAGTTTGAACAAAGGAGGGGGTCTGGCCCCATTTGCTTCTCAAGTGTACAATTCCTGCAGATAGAGGGCATTCAGTATTAGTCGGTCATGCGAATAAGTAACCACAAGCACTAATTGATCTGCCATAATCCGATTGATGCCTCACCTTCAGAGGAGGATTTGGAGATGACATTCCTAGAAGTCTGCAACATATGGATGCTGCATGCTCCAATACTGAAGCCTCTCTAGGAGTCAAGATGATTTACAGGCTGGAGTTTTCTTCGCTTCACTTTTCTATTAATCTTGTAGTGTATTAAGACCATAACGCTATGTTTTGGGCCCTGGCCTGTAAAAGACATAAATGTCGAGAAGCATTTGCCTGTCCCCTTCCCTTTTGGGCTGACTGTGTACTTCTATCAGGTTTTAATAGGCCAGATTTAATTCGCAGGTCAGTGCGCTCACTTATGTACAACTCAATTATCCGGGTACCAAAATGAAACCTGTGAAATTTACATTGTTCTGAAAACAAAAAACTGCCAAATTGGGCCGTCTCCAAATCAAGAATGAGACCCTTTTTTTTTTTTTTTTGGAGTGAAAAATGGGGCAAGTATCAGACTGATGTACCAAGAGAAAGTGTTTAAAACCGTGACATGTGACTGTCCTTCAGTACTGAGTGGTGTGGAAACATCTAGGTACTAGCTTTAGTATAGTTCAGTTGAATTACAACCGCAATACTTAGGAGGGGAATCTACAAATGTCGACACACATTAGATAATACATTAATTGTCCATCTGTGTCTGAAAGTTAAATACTTTCCAACATTTCATGATCCCCACAAAAATCTGGATGATGGCGGTGTAATAGTATTCTCGTCCAACTTTGATCCTAACGTAATTAATTAATTTGGATATGTGAGTATTAATCTGAAAAACAAAACGCTATGAGCAGTTCTTTATTGATTTCAGGTCACACTTCCCTCAAGTCTGACCTGCATAATATTACATGGCAATGCGCCACGATTGCAGATCAGTTCAGACAAAAAGCCCTATATATATATTTTTTTCTTTTCCAAAAAGCAAGAAAGCAACAACGAAGTCTTATGGCGTTTGGTAAAAGGAACCCTATAATTGTTATTTGGATTATTACAATTAGAATTGTGATTTTATTATCATATTTAAAAATTTAGAGTTCTCCAATTCTAGTTGGAGGGTTTTGGACAAATCCTCATTCCAAATCTAAGATGAATGATCTCGACTCCAAATCTAATTCAAAGGTGCAAATTAAACGCGTTTGGTAAAAAGGAATTTGAATTGAAAATTGAAATAAATTCTATAATTGTTATGTAAATTACTACTATTGGAATTGAAATTTTGGAATCATACCTAAAAATTTAGAGTTCCTCAATTCCTTTAGTAAGTTGTAGGGTTTTAGACAAAACCCTCGTTCTAAGCCCAGGATGAACTATCCATAATTCCAATCGGATTCCAGGTGCGAACCAAATGTTTGGAGAGCGTCCATTTTAGTCAGTCAACGTCGAAGATGCCATGCTTTTTGTGTTCTGAGTGTGTTGATCTGTGATTTTGAAGAAGGGAACGGGGACCAGCAATGCAGAGGGAGAGAAAGGAAAGAGTGAAGTCGTCAGATCGGAACAAGGATGAGAGAAAAACAAGCGGACCATTTTATTTCTATTTCACACGGATGCTAGTTTTCACGGCCGCATGTTCGGATTGAATCGAACATTGGCCCGTCTACCACCACTCTACCAGGAAAAATAAAGAACCAAAAAGGAAAAAAAATTAAGTTCCTAAGGAACTTCTAGTATCGTCTTGATCAGAGGAAGCTGGGGCTGTCCAGTATAATTTTACAGCGAAAAGAAGCTTTTCCCTCTCTAGCGGTCCATCTTCATGGTCGACAATCTTACTATCCCAATTCAAGGCATCTGCTATCCTTTTTAATTTGATCAATGTATCTACATCGTCACGAATGATTAAACTTCCTTCGGGTCTTAAAATTCTATCCATTTCCAGCAGAATATCTTCCATTTCACACCTGTACAACAAACAAATTGCACGTCAAAAAATGGAAATTTTGACGGTCAAAAGAAATTCTTAATGTGGTCATTAACATAATTAGGTTTTGCTCAATGATGTAGATGGTAGAGTTGGGAACTAACCTATCTTTATACAGAGTAAATACTGAATCAGCATGAATGAGATCGTAAGTTCTAGGATAAGTTGACATTGCTTCACACCTGTGCCAAAATTAATTACAAGAAAAAACTAATTAGATGGAAAATCACAATAATAGCGGATGAATGGCAATCAAGAAAAGTGATTACCAGCTCTGGTATGTTCCGATCAATCCACGTTCATAAATAACACCAAGGGTGTTCACCTTGGCCTCAACGGGAATTACATTCATCACCCAAACTGGATCATCGATCAAACTTGCAGCAAATCCACCCAAGAAGGCATTCATGTCTAGTAGATTTCTGTACCTTCCAGATTGGCCGAGTTGGTTATTAACGGTTTTATAATATGAAATTCTCCTCTTCCACAGTTGGGAATCTTTTTGGAAAACTTCGGCGGTTACTCCGTTTATGGCTCCCCTGCTGATCCTAGGCGGAATAGCATTTAATCTCTTTGGCCATTTTTCCAGTTTCCCACCAGCAACCTCTTGGTTATCAGAAACTTCAGGCAAAGGTGTTAAACAAGTTTCAACTTTACTGTACCTGAAAAGAAAGAAGATTTAGAATCAGAAAATCTGTATCAGAATAAATAGTTATGGTTATTTCTGCAATTCGTATGCTTGTAATAATCTATCCGTGCGGGAAAACTAACCAGGCCTTATCAGGATCCTGAGCTGGACAGAATGCGGGAATTTTGTGAATCTTCTTGAGCTTTTTGCACTGCATATGATTAATTGGTTTCTGCCATATTGCAATATCATCCTTCTCAATCAACTTTTTCCAGCACAGGCTTTTGGCTACTTTCTCAATACCGGTTTGTTCCTCGTTCAAATCCTCCCTTGACCGCTGCCAGCCTTTCCAGTATTTTCTCCAGCGGATGGGCGGACCAGATAGGATCCAGTATCCTCCTGGCCTTAGTACTCTATCAACTTCCGTCAAGAAAACTCCATCTGCCCACCAAAAAAAAAAATCCATAAGAAGAGAAATTTTTGGAGGAAAAAAAAAATACTAGTAGACTATTAGTATAATTTTTAACTTATAGATATATCATTAATAAATAACTCTCCAGGACTAAAAGTTCCTAGATTACTCGATTCCTTAAGCAGGGAAAGGTATGCAAATGCTTTCAAAGTCTGGGAAATTTTGAAATTACCATATTGGCCCCAAGGAATGAGGCATCGAGAACAATGAGCCATGTCAAAAGCTCTAGATGGATAAGGGAGCCTTTTGGAGGCAAGAACTCCAATTAAAGCAGGAACTCCTCGCTCCAAAGCAAATTGCACTTGTGCTTCATGTGTATCCCTCGGTGCAAATGACATTGGAAGAATATCTCGTGACAAAAGATAAGCTCCCCAACTTGCAACCTAGTGTATTTTATCGTTACACAAGAAAAGTGAGACTACAATTAATATTTCAGAGATTATTGATTAAGAAGCAGTAGTATACCAGTAGTAATCAGTTTTAATTAATTGTGAAAGAATCGAGTTTTTTACTTGTTCATGTTTCAGTCATGATGGAGGATCAAATAAAGTGAAATTTGTCTTTCTCATTAGAATGAGAGCTAAGGGCAGGACAGCTTTCATACTTATGTCTCCGAGAACTCTTTTTGTCAAATAATTCAATGAACTCTTACAAGAGTAAATGGAAGGTGAATATTCGATGAGTTCCAGAGATGAGGAGGAATGAGGCAATAAACTTGCAATGCCAAATTGCTAGCGTTGCATGTGTTCATGCATGGGAGAGTGTGTGCATGGAGTTCTTAACCAGAAAGGTATTTGATAACTTTCGGCCGAAAAATAATTATATGGATTCGATCTACGAGTGATATGGATCAAGTCTACGAGTGGGACTGTAAATCGTGCGGTCCAAAATCAACTACCTCTCTTGTGTCTCACATGTGGACCCATAGCCCACACTATGACTCATTCATAGCCCACCTAATTAGTTAGGTGACTGATTTTGGACGCAAGATCTGCGGCTTCACCCGTAAACTCGATCCACATAATTATTTCTTCGGCCGACATGTTGAGATTTAAAAAAGCTGACTAGTTTTTTGGGGGACACATAATTGTTTTGTCTTAATGCATCAGTCAGTCAATAAGTGGTTGTATACAAGACATGTGTCCCCCAAAAAAAAAAAAAAAAAAAAGGCTATTTAGATGCGTCGATATTCTAGCCAAATAATGAAGCTACGCGATTTCCTCCTTTAAGTTTATGTTACTACTTAAAACCAGTTACATAAGATAGCCCTTATTCTCAAGAATCTCATCCTAAATACTATATTGAATCCTTCCCCTTAATTTGCCATATTGTAGAAACAATAATTACAATTAGATGCGCCTATCCTAAATAGTATATTGAATCCTTCCTCTTAATTTGCCATATTGTAGAAACAATAATTACAATTAGATGAGCCTAATCTCAATCGAATCTAACTCAATGCCACTCAAACGTGATTGTCACAATCAAGAACGAAAAATTAAGAGATCAAAAAAAGAATATAAAGATCAGGATTGCTTACCCCACAGCCAGTGTCAATAGCAGTTCTAATGGACCCATCTTCGAGATTGATCAATTTCCCAAGATCATCAATGTAGGCATCAGCACCGTTGGGGAACATGGTCCCACCACCAGGGAATCTAAACCGGTCACCCTCGTATCGAATCCAGTTCTGTACGGCCTTCTCTACCGTCAATTCCTTATGGGGCACATTGGCGTACCACGCCAGATCCCTGCCCATTGGCCACTTGAACGGGTTCTTGTAACCGTATGGCGCGGGTATACGGCACTTGAACAGATCCTTTTTCCGAGGGCAATGCCTCTCCCTATATACCAACCTGTCTCTCCGGAACTTCAACGACCTTTTGGGGTCCTCACAAGGTGTGTACTCACTGTATTTGACGTCGCATGGAGGGTAAGCCTTGGCAGGCTCATCGGAAACTGCAGCTGCTTCTCGCTCGACGGCCAAGTGGTGGGAGCTGAAGTCTAAAGCTTTGGAGTTGGAAGATTTTGACCTGGTGGAAATAGAAGTAGTGCTGATGTTTTCGCTGAGGACACATGGGAGAGCTGCACCCAAGTTGGAGGTGGTGATTGTTGTGCCTCCGCCGCCGCTTTGCCAGACGCCGGCGAGATAACAAAGGGAGCAGAGAATGGTAATGACGGCCAAAGGGTAAAGATTTGTTTTTCTCCAAGGATTGTTGGCGTTGGCTGTGGGCTTTGATAATGGGGTGTAGTAAGGTGACGGACTTGGACCCGCCATGGCTACTTAGTGTTGAATTTTTCTGCACCCCAAAGCCTCACCCCAAGTCTTCCTTTCTGTTTTTGTATGACGGAGTGTTTTTACTTGGTGTGTGTTTATATTGTGTTTATTGTCTTGGCAGACCATAAGGTTAGGGAAGCAACGTGCTTGGTCAATGTACTAAAATCGGCTAGGTAATAGCCGCAGATGTTTTTGATGCGGCTAAGGTTATCCACAAATTTTGAACTTTTAATTCTCCACATTTTTTGAGACATCAAAATAAATAAATGTAGTGTTGAAGAAAATATAGAGTACATAGAACAATGTTTTAATATAATGTTTTAAATTTTTAACATTTATTATGGTTATACTATATTTCAACCCATGCAATGCACTCTGTGTGTGTGTGTGTTTTGTTGCACTTCAAAAAAACAAATGAAAGAGAAATGAGATTATCTTTAAAAATTACCTAGAATCAATCAGAGAATGGAAATATAAAATTAATATATAAGGCAACCATGTTGGAAAAAATAAAAGAATACGAGAAAATGTAAAATGTAATTGTTTAATAAAAGGAAATAAAAAATCAACAATAATTTTAGGTTATTAAGAGTGATCAAAGGAGTTAGTATATGTCTTACTTAATCATTAATATAGAGTCTATAAATTAATAAGCAGAATTGAAACAGTTACACACTAAAGAAGAGTCTATCAATTGTTTGAAAAATACAAAAGGGTTTAATTAAAGAAATTGTAAAATTTAAGAAATCAATAGAGAGTGTAATTTTAAAGTCAATCGAAAAATATAAAGATATAAAACAGTTTAATAATATATAAATTTTCCTTAAAAATTAGTAAAGTGATAAAGATGGTAAAAATTAGAAAAAGAAAAAATTAAGAAGGATTGGCATGATTCTTTTCCCGGATCAGAGAACTACTACTGTTCCATTGTTTCCAAATATACAATACATCTATTCTACTAGACTACTACCACTTTTTTTTTTTTTTTTTCATTCTTCTTTTGCTTTTTGAAGCAGCTAGTCACGCTTTGTGCCAGACTCAGACTTCCCTTTGAAATGTTGCCACTAAGACTTAGAAATATTGAGGAAACTTTGACCTTACCATCTAACACACACTGTTACGGTGCGCTATTGTGAGTTTCTTCTGTTATTTGCCCTTCCAAGTACTAAAATAAAAAGATTAAGTAATACACGGCATCTCCAAATAATTTTTTTTTTAGGGTAAAATTTCTTCCAACAGCTTGATGGTTCCACCGTGGAATATGTACATAATGTGATACTTAATGAATTCTTCAGTATTTTTTCCAAATAAAAATAGAAAAAAAAAAATCTTCAGTAACTTGTTTCCAACCATTAATATGAATACTATGACATGGTCATCAACCAAATAAATATTTCTTTGTATTGGTGTCTTCTCGAACATTTTAAGAGACAAGTAGACAGCAAATCAATGAACTACGATTCCAGTGAACTCACAAAATCATGTATTGACATACAAGTTGTTATTGAAAATATTTTTCGTTGTTGTTTAAGGAATCGGCTTTCTTCGGTAATATAGGCACAAAGTTTCACAAAAACATCCAGAAAGAATAGAAGTGTGTAGGTAACTTAATACATAAAGGATTTGGCTCATGGCCAAAGTCGGGGTCGCGGTCATGGTCACGGCACGTACTGTTTCACATTGGTCTCAGCATATGGTCGCGGTGTTGGCGAGATGCATATTATAAAATAACTTTTATTCTAAAAATTATAAATAATCATTCGAAATACAAAAAAAAAATGCTAAATAAAAATAATTAATAAAATTAGTAAAAAATATCTAGAATATAATATTTTTATTGATATAAAAAAACCTGCTAATTATAACTAAATGGAAATATAAATAGTACCAAAAACTAACAAAAATATAAAATACCACCAAAACCATTAATCAAATTAAAAACTAACAAACATGCAAAATAACACCAAAAGAAACTATTAATCATATTAAGACTAAGCAAACATAGAAAACAAAAAAATAATTAAATTAAAAACAATAAACAAAAATAACATCAAAAAAGCAAGAGTCAAATTACAAACAAATTAACATTAAAACTCATTAATCAAATTACAAACAAAAATATCATTAAAACCCATTAATCAAACTAATAGCTAAACAAAAAAAAAACAAAACATCATACTCAAAAATCCTAAAAACATAAAAACTGAAGCCATTTTTCATTTCTATTCTTACATAGCCGGATAAAATTAACATAAAAATAAACGAAGGCATTTTTCATTTGCCAAAAACTAAAACCCTCTTGTCTTAAAAAAAGTTTCTCCCTCCATCATGAGTGTGTCTAATACCAGTTTGCCCGTGGAACGACCGCCGTCCACAGAGGAGCTGGATTACCTGGGCAGAAGCAAAAAGAAAATGAAGATTTCAAATTCGAAGTTGATCAATCAAAGTTTTGATGAAGCTTTTGGAGGTCAAAAAGATTCCGAAAAGCAAGTTTATCATGCGGACTTGAAGTGGAGAGGCAAATCTCCACTGCAGGCACATGGCTAGCCAAGTTCGTCAACTAGCAACTGTTGACTATCAGAAATTTGAAGCACAAATCTCCCCCACATGTTGACTTAGAATCAGATGATGAGCTTCCCAATTGGCCCAGTAACAGCAAATCCTTTCAGTTCATGCCACAAAAGCTTGATAGAGGTAGCAAAGCTATACTCTAAAATGGATCGATTCAAACCGAGATCTGTTATTTATGCTTGTTTTGGCAGCCTTTGTCATCTACCCCACCCAACTGAAAGAAATTGGTCTGGGATTAGAAGCCTCTGTCCTTCGTTTCACAATTGCACTAGACTTTGTTGGTTTTTTGCTTTGGCTCAGGTTGACTTGGGGAGTCGGCGGCGAATTGGACGTTTCTCTTTTACTTGAAAACAACTCGGTCCGAATTCGGACGATTTCTCGACAAGTCGGTCAAGTCAAATCATGTACAAATTGAGTCATCTTTGTATCAATTTTGTACCATAAAAAAAATTAATAATTAAATAAAAATAAAGAACATGAGTCCACACGAATTATTAATTTAATCAATAAATACGTAAATCTACATAAGTTATCATAATTCTATTTATTTTTTTCAAACTGTAAAAGTATCATAAACAACAAGATTAATAAGGAACTTTAGTTGAGTGAAATTTCCCTTCAATTCGGCCCATACCAAATATACTATCGCGAAATATTTGACCTTCACCAAATAGTATAATTCCTCGATTATGACGCACAAATGCGACGAAGACTGATCTAATAACAGTGACCCCATCAGATATATAATAACGTTACCATAGTAATACTTGGGCAAAATTCTACATTAAAGCTGCACACTCTTACAGCCTAATGCTTGTGCGGCAAGCCTTGTGCACCCAAAAGTCAGAAACAAATTGAGTTTGGTAAATTAATCAACCATTTTGACTGGTCTCTTGCGGACAATATGATACCTCAACATATATGAAAGAGGATTTGGGTTAACATTGGAAATGAAGCAGCCATTGGTATATATGTTGAAACCGATAAAATGATTGAAGGGGGGCATGTTATCATTTGCTTACAATAAATGGATAGTTATAATATCCATTTTTCTTTCTGTGGCCGCCTTCGACGTTCAAATTTTCTTGAACAGAACTGCATATGTTGAAAAACTTCATCCATTGTACAAGAAGTTCACCATGGATTAGAACCCAAATAATAATAATAATAATAATAAAGAAAGAGTTCATCATCCCTTCCAAAATCAAATCCACGGTAATGAACTGTGAAGGTTGAAGAGTTTGTGCCACATTATTTCTATCAGTCATTTATTTTCACGAAAACATTTCCATTCATGTATTATCGTATAATTTTATCTATGTGCACCATAAGGTAATGTTGGAGAATTTTCAAAATAACAATTCTCGTGAAAGGTTTTGAGTGGTATCTATTCATTTCAATAGATATGACTATTCATAATAGTAATGAATAAGTGACATGGATGAGTGAGTAAATGTGTTAGAGACATGAAAATGCCTATAAAAATTATAAACATGTGAGTTGTAAAAGATATAACAATAATTCATTGTCTTGCCCTTTTTATGTCTCCTACACAAAATTAGACAAATTTGTCAATTATCTGAGTGCTTAGTGGATTGATTTCGTTAGTATAAAGCGCAATCAATCACTAAATTTCATTGTATCCTAGAGGTTAATTTGTAGGACTCTTTTGCACACCAATTATGGCAGGAGCAAACGAAACCTTAAGAAAAATGTCATTGTAGCGTGTCTTAAAACTCTCTCTCCTGCCCAACATTATACTATGCGGTTATAAGGTATACCCTTTTAATATTTTGCCCTAACAGGAAACAGCAGAAATTTCTTTGGTTATATTTTCTGTAAAATCTGCTAATTAGTACATGTTTGTTTTGTAACTTCATGAATTTGCTCCTCATCGTAGAGCAATATCTGCAAATAGCATTTGGAATCGATCGAAGTAGAACTAACACCACTAGAATTTAGAAAACAACCTGCAGCTCATTGACTTTGATCATCTTTCCGGTAAAGTAGGAACAGGACATGCAAAATCACAAAAATACGATTCCACTTAAAAAGACCAGAGCACGAAATATCCCACCATAAATCTGTTTCACCTAATTGCCACATGCATTAAAAATTAGACTGCTAGTATGGTTGCATCCTATGGTATGAATGCAGTATGGAAATACGGATACAATATAAAATGCAAGGCATGATTTCGGGTTGGCTGGCTATTAATGGCTGTGGACACAGAAACAAGTAGAACAAGTATCACATTCACATCGGAGTCGCAGACGTAACCCCGGGCCGGGGGGGGGGGGGGGGGGGGGGGGGGGGGGGGGGGGGGGGGGGGGAAGAAAAATATCTTTAATTCAATCCAAGCAGTACGGTTGGTAGCGTGATAGACTTGCAGTAAAGTAGTCAATTCAGTCTGTAGAGACACATAAAGAAGCCAGACTGATCAAAATTTGAATGCAGTGACTACAAAATAAATAGTGGAAGGTGCATAGAATCGTAGCATAAGATGAGTAATTGGAACCACCAAGCTGTGCATTTGAAGTCAGAGTAGAGCCGAAGTTGGGAGTTTCTTAGAAGGATGTTACTGCCCATGCATGCCAGTGCCTTATCTGTCGAAGTTGGTTGAGTTGCCATACCGTTGGATCCAGAATCCTAATCCCATCCCATATCTCATCAACCATCCATGTCTTAATTGAGTTACACTTACTTCAACCAACCAAACTTTAATGCATAGTCGTTGACCTCTTTGTCTATATATGCACGAGGAGAAATGCATGGGAAGAAAACACCCACAATTTGATGGAGTAATTGTAACACGAGAAGCTTTCTCCCTTTTTTATTTCTCTCCTGATTTTTCGTTATATAAAATTACAGTCTAAACCACAGAAGCACAAAGAAAATCCATCTCGAAGATTTTTATTAAGCTCGTGCATCTGATCCGGGCTCCGAAAGTCATGAATTGCTACAATAATTTTCTTTTTCCTCTGGTGTTTTTGCTTCCATTCCTACTCTTTATTATCACTAGACGCAAAACAAATGATAGCTTACAGGTTCCACCAGGTCCATTTTCATGGCCAATCATAGGCAATATCTTGGACTTAGACGGAAAGAAACCTCACCTCACGCTGGCCAGATTTGCTAAAGCTTATGGGCCTCTCTTCTCTCTAAGATTCGGCTCAAGACACGTGGTAGTTGTATCATCCCCAGCAGCTGCTAGAGAAATCTACAAGAACCATGATCGGCATATTTCCGGAAGGTACGTGCCACAATTAGCCAACAAAGTTCCACAAGTTTACAATTCGGTGATAGCAATGTCAACGGAATGTGATGAAAGGTGGAGATTTCTTCGCAGCACTGCCCACACTGAGCTTTTCTCAGCTCGGGCACTGGAATCACATTCAAACGTGCGACTGCAACAGACCAAGAAGATGCTAGAATTTTTGGGTTCAAGAGAGGGTGAGGTAGTGAAGATCGCTGATGCTTTATTTGCGACGATGGCTAATAGCTTGACCAATGCCTTGGTGTCCCACGATATAATTGATTGTTGGGACAAAATTGGAGAAGTGAAAAGGTCTACAAAGAGAATTGTTGAGTTTGCCATTCCAGGTCTTGCTGACTTATATCCTGCAGTCGGTAAATTAGACTTTTGGAGTAATAAAAAAGCCAAGGACTACAACAACATAAACATAGCAATATGGGGAAACATTGTAAGCAAGAGAAGAGAGAGTCAGGACGTTGGCATCTCGAGCCGGGATTTTCTTGATGTTCTGATTGAAAGTTCCTTCGACGATTTTCAGATATACAACTTCCTCACTGTACGTATATGCTACCACATGCTCATATTATACATGCAAATCGCATGACCATTACATAGTTGGAGATATAATTTTAAAATTTAAATACTTCTCTCAAACAGTATATGTAGTATTGCTCTCCATCTGAAAGGCAGTGCTACCTCTTTCTACGTCATCACAATATTTTTCTCAGAATCAAACCTTGCATCTACGTAAACTTAATTTGAATTACTACAAGTGACTTGTTCTACTTCTAATGAAAAATATAGAAGAGTACAAAAGGAAATTATACGGATTAAACTTTTAAATTTCTGTGCAGGAGCTGTTTGTTAGTTCTGACACCCTTACCACTGCAATTGAATGGGCAGTCGCAGAACTTATCAGAAATCAAGAAGCTCTTTCAAAACTTCGTGAAGAGCTCATGGAGGCCATTGAAGGAAAAATTGTGATTGAAAGTGAACTAGCAAAGCTACCATTTTTACAAGCCTGCATCAAAGAAACACTACGATTGCACCCTCCCAGCCCACTTCTTGTACCCCGTTGTGCATTGCAAACTTGCAAGGTGATGGATTATAAAATTCCAAAGAACAGTCTGGTGCTTATAAATGCATATGCATTAGGACGTGATCCGGGGACTTGGGAAGACCCTCATAGCTTCAAACCAGAACGTTTCCTTGGCAAAAATTTAGACGTGAAGGGAAACCACTATGAACTTTTGCCGTTTGGTGGAGGTAGGAGAATTTGTGCTGGATTTCCTTTGGCCCTAAAACAAATTCAGTTGCTTCTTGCTTCACTAGTCTTTGCATTTGATTGGTCTCTTCCTCCTGGACTTGACTCGGCCAATCTTGACATGAGCGAGAAGTTTGGTATTACACTTGCCAAGGAAAAGCCTCTTCTATTGATTCCAAAAGTAAAAAATCACCTACAAATTGGGTAATTATGGAAAGTTTCTATATTTTGGGGGAAGATGAAGGATTGTAGAAAAACTGTAACAACAAAATACAAAATGCTTTAACGTGTATGAATCACTTTGGTTGAGGAAATTTGTTCCCACTATGTCACAACCGGGTTTGTGAGAATACCCTCAAAGAATAACAAAGCCAACTAGAATTTCTTGTAGCAATATAATGAAATTCTCCTAAAGAATATATAGAGAATATCTTATTTTGATATATTTAAAATAATGAAAAGACAAAACCAAGAGAAGAGTAAACAATTTCAAATTTACAAGTTTGAACTCTCTCATTTATAATGTTCAAACACCCCAAATGATTAGAAGTGCTGATATTTTCGCTAAGTACACAAGGGAGAGCTGCAACCAAGTTGGAGGTGATTGTTATGGTAGTGGTTGTGCCGCCGCTGCTTGCCAAACACTGGAGAGATAAGAAAGGGAGTAGAGGATGGTAATGACTAGGGGTGACAATTTCTGACATGACTCGAAAACTCAACACAAACCTAACCTAAAAATAGCATGTTTGGGTTGGGGGTTCGCGGGTCGGGCACAATTGACTTGCAAAGAAAAACAGGTCGGGTTCGGGTCGACCCGCGAGCCTGAAAAAAAAAAAAAAAAGCCTACTACTACTACTAATAACATTGTGTAGCTTTGTTTCACTTATTCACATTCAAACACAAATTTCATTCATTGTATAATTAATCAAGTAAATTGTAAGAAAAATTAAGAATTCTACTTGGGTTTATAAAAAGTAAATTGTAAGAGGAATTAAGTGTATATTAATGAGCGACTTTGATATTAGTGTGTGCAAAAAATGTATTTGATCATTTTTTGTGTGTATTTTAATCTCTTTTCTTTCCTCTTTTCTTCTTCTTCTCATTCCTTTCTCTTTTTTTTTTCGGGTTGTGTTCGGGTTGGCTGTTATACTTGGGACCCGCCAACCTGACCCATTGCCACCCCTAATGATAGCCATAGGGTAAATTTTTTTTCCCCAAGGATTGTTGGCATTGGTTATGGGCTTTGATATTGGGGTGTAGTAGGGTGGCGGACTTGGACCCGCCGCCTCACAGTTTGGCTTCGTACCAATTCAAACAAATTAAAACGACATAATTTATCAGTGAAAAAATGTAACCATTTTCACTCCAAAACGATTTCATTTTTTGGCTCAAAATTTAGCCATGCTGGTTGCATTTCATTCATCCATTTGTTGCACTTTTAATCCTGACCATCAACTGGTCCAAATGGAACTTGTGAGGCCCCTCCTCCTGCCATGGCTATTTAGTGTTGAATTGTTCTGCACCCAAGCCTTCCTTTTGGTAGTTTGTACGATGGAGTGTTTTTTTAGTGTGTATATAAGTAGTCATTGTCTTGGCAGACCATAAGGTTTGGGCTTGGTCAATGTACTAAATCAGTAAACTAAGGGCCACAAACATTTTTGAAGTTGTTGACATTTTTCATATATAATCTCATACTTTTATTTTCTCCACATTTTTTGAGAAAACAAAATAATAAATATAGTGTTGAAGAAATTACAAAATAAATAGAATAATATTTAGTGTAATTTTCAAATAGCACTTTTTATATTTTAACATTCATTACTCATTACTATTGTACAATATTTCAATCTGCGTAATCATGGTATATAAGGTAACAGTAAGAGAATGAAAATGTAAATTTAATATATAAGGCAACTATGTTGGAAAAATAAGAAATGAGAAAATTCTATGTTGGAAAAATAAAAAATGAGAAAATGTAAAATGTAACTGTTTAAGAAAATAGAAATAAAAAATCAACAATAGTTTTAGCTTATTAAGATTGATCAAAGAAGTTATACAATCAGTTAGTATTCATCTTGCTCCATAATTAGCAAAAACTATATACATAAATAAGAAGAATTGGAATAGTTATGCACTAAAGAAGATCCTGTTAGTTGTTTGAAAATATAAAAGGGTTTAATTAGAGAAATGGTAAAATTTAAGAAATCATATAACTTTGGAGCTTGAGTTGGATAAAAATTTTGTTGAAGTGGGCCCATACCTAATAAACTATCGCAAAATGTACAAGGCTCTAGATCCACTGCATTACATGACCAAAAAGTCCACAAACCCAACATTGCTGAATGCGTCTAGATCAGCTTTTATGTAGCCCATGATTATGGACCTAAACATGCGGATCATTTGGGAAAAGCATTGTTTTGTGCTTTAGCATTGCGAAACTTGACACTTATCTAAATCAAGATAATATGCTTTTTGATCTTTTATCAAATAGTATAACCTCTTTATTATGATACACAAGCAGGACAAAGACCGATCCAATAAAAGTGACCTCATACATATATATATGGTCAGTGTTATTGCCAGAGCAGCTATTTTAATACCAGAGCAATTTTGATTAAGATGGCAAAATTACCCTTCCCAACCCTCACGGCTCTCTTCTCCAATCTTCCACACAATTCTCCAACCCCAAGCCTTCCAACGGTTCTCCATCATTTGCCTTCCAATGGCTTCTAACAGTGACATTATAAAATCCAAAAACATTAAAATTCATATACCGCACTGTCGCGCCCCATTTTTCGAAATGACGGAAAAAGAAATTATTGTTGTGTTGTTTATTGGAAAAAGAGTGTAAGTTTTTGTAAAATAATTTTTTAAAAAATGCTTTATAAAAGATAGTTCGAAAAAAAATGTGATTTTAAAAATGCTTTATTTTGAAAATAAAAGAAAAGGGCCTAAAATGGGACTTTGAAAATGCGACGGTTTTTGGCCCGAAAATAGAGTCTAAAAAGGGTTTTTAGTAAAAGGGAGTCGCCACTTGGTAATTGAGTTTTGGTGTACCAAGTCACCAGAAAAATGTTTTATAAAAGGTAAGAAAATCGAGAATGATTTATTTGGAAAAATGATTTTTGAGAAAAAATGTAAAAAAAAAAAAGAAAAACCCTTTTAGACAACTTCAGGTCTTTGAAAACAAGAGAAAAAGGTTCGGGAGTCACAGTTGAAGAAAGGGAAGGCAAAGGTTACACCTAAGGCACCCTTTCAACCTAGCCGAAACTAGTTGCGAGGTTTAGTCTAAATTTTTCTAATATAACCCTAAGATTTTATCACATTTGGATGCAACTATATGAATGCAAATCTAGTCCTAAAAAATAGGTATTGTTAAGGGACAAAATATTCCATTGAAGTTTGGTCGGGATTATCGCATTAATTGCGAAACCCGAGTCTAGACCTCGATGGAGTCACGAGTATAGATGCAAAATGGAATGCAAAAGAAAGGAAAATAGTAGTATAGATAGTAAGTGAACAAAGAAAGTGGAGATGCAACATAACGGGTACGGGGACTAATAGACTCGTGACTAGCTATTCCTACTCACGGAGGGGGAACGGCATGTACGCCACCGCTTCCCACGTGAGTAGATGACTATTTCTAGTCGAATCACACAAATGACCTAAGATTCTATGTGTAGTGGAATCTAAATGTTATGCACTAAACATATGTTTAAAATAGATAATAAGTGATAAGTAATATATAAAAAATCCATACAAAAATGAAAAAAAGGCCTAAAAAAGAGAAAATGTGTGATGATGAATACACACAAAAGTGATTCTAATACTCAAATGACCTAAAGGTCTAGCATTGGACTAGCCTATTTTCTAGAAATTCTCCGCTAGCGTTGGACTAGCGAAGAAAATCGAAATTAACCACAACTAGCTTTGGACTAGTGTGGCGATGATACACATATATTATGATAAGTTAATAAATAAAACACAGATTAAAGCAATAAGCACATAAAAGCAGATAATAGCACATAGGAGCACATAGCACACGAGCATAATATTCTAGATGCAAAGTCCTAGAGAAAGCGAATAAAACACATAAGCACATAGCACACATAGTACACAAGAGCTCTAACTATTACACGGGAGAAAAACCTAAGTACAATCTAAAATGGAAAAAGATAATAAAAATAGCCGTATCTAACCTATCTATTACATTTTCTATCTAAAATACATAAGATTTTGTTAAATAGATGAATATAAACTATCTATTACATTTTCTATCTAAATACAAAATTTTTGTCGAATAGAATATTACCTATCTATTACATTTCTCCGAATAATTAAAGTTTAAATTCAAGTAAATAACATGAAATAAATAAAGTTCACACATGAATAAAAATTATAAGCACTAAAGAGATATAAAAAAAAACATATAGAAAAACACATAGGAGCACATAGGAGCATATAAAGAGACATTGAAAGGGTAATAGAGGTACCTCCCATTCGTAAACTCGGTACAAATTGCTAATAAAATGAACAAACATGTCAAAAATACCACTGTTTAATAAATAAACCACTAATTAAATAATTTCATACCAATCACTATGAACATGCCACAATAATTCAAACAATTATAGCAATAATAAACAAAATTAAAAAAATAATAGTTAAATATTTAGGAAGAAAAATGAAAATTGTTTAAGTAAAAATAAATAAGTAAATAAATAAATAAGTAAAATAAGGAAAATAAAAATAATAAAAGATAAAACACAATAATACATACTTAAACTTTTAGCACCCAAATAAGAATCATCAAAATAACTAAAAGAGAAATAAAGAAACTAATTTGAACATTAATTAGATAAAAGACTAAATTTTGGAACATTAAAATAAAAATAAAATATGAAAAGAAAATAATTTTAAAAAAAAACTTGAGGAATTAATTAAATTCTTTTTTTTGACAAAAAATAAAAATATTCCAAGTTTTAGGTTGAGAGTGAAAATTTAAGCAACATTTTTAGAGTAAAAATATAATTTACAACAAACAAAAGGGTGAAATTACAATTTTAAACCCTAATTAAGGTAATAACATAGTTTACAACAAATTTAAAAGGTTAAAATATAATTTTCAGCAAGCACAATGCTAAAAATAAAAATTTCCAGCAATTATTCAAGGATAAAAATGAACTTTACAGCAATAATAAGCCCCAATTTGTAAATTCCAACAAGTATTAAACACCCAATTATAATTTTCAGCAACATTCAAGAGTAAAAATACAATTTTCAGCAACATTCAAAGGCTAAAATTCAAGTTCTAGCTACTTGGGGGGCAAAAATATAAATTCCAGCAATATTGGAGGGCAATAATGTAATTCCAGCAAAGCATAATAACAAAAATAAAATTTCAGCAAGGTTTGGGGGACAAGAATGCAATTTTCAGCAACACTAGGGACCAAATTACAAATTTTCAGCAATTTTCAAGGGCTAAAATACAATTCCAGCAATATTCTAAGGCTAAAATACAATTCCAGCAATGCATGGGGGGTAAAAATGAAAACTAGAGCAAACCTAGGGTGGTGAAAACTAATTTCAGCAAGATTTAAAGACAAATTCGCAATTTCAGCAAACTTAGGGGTACAAAATTATAATTTCCAGACATATTAGAGCCATATTGCAATTAATTTGGACATAATTGAAAGGAACTACAAATTCTAGGGCCAACTAAAATAAATAAGGACTTAAATGAAGTAAACTAAAAGCATTGAAGGGCATAATCAAACAATTAAGAACCTAAGGGGGCAAAATGTAAATATATATAATCTGATGAAAATAATAAAAATAAATAACTAAAGAAAACTAACCAAAACTATATCGTTTCATGCCAAAACGACGTAGTTTTCCCTAAAACTTTTTTTTTTTTTTTTAGATTCCCCCTCCCCCTCTTTTTTTTGCTTCTCTGGCTCTTTCTCTCGTTCTCTCCTCGGTCTTTCTCTTCCTCGGTCTCACTTCGGTCTCTCTCTAGTCTCTTCTCTCCTCGGTCTCTCTCTCTTCGGTCTCTAGTTTCTCTCGGTCTCTCTTCGGTCTCTCTGTAGTCTCTTTCTCTTCGGTCTCTCTTTAGTCTCTTCGGTCTCTTTCTCTTCAGTCTCTCTCTCTTTGGTCTCTCTCTAGTCTCTTTCTCTTCGGTCCCTTGGTTTTTCTCTATCTTCGGTCTCTCTCTAGTCTCTTTCTCTTCGGTCCCTTGGTTTTTCTCTCTCTTCGGTCTCTCTTTAGTCTCTTTGGTCTCTCTCTCTCTTCAGTCTCTCTTCGGTCTCTTGGTCTGAAAATCCCTAGAGTCTAAACACCTAATCCTCAAATCCAACCCTTAAGGTCACATAAATCAATCTCAAAACCTCAGATTTCATGATTCAACATACCATTATATGCATTTGTCTGAGTAATTAAAAGACAAATCAAAAAAAATTGAGGGAGTGAAGAGAAGGTTTATTGGGTCAGAGATAGTGGAGGTGATATTTGGTTGAGTGGTGGAGGAGGAAGGCGGAACTGGTGGAGGCCGAAGGTGGCTTCGGTGGCGGCGCTTGTCTTGATAGTGGGTGGTGTGTGGTGGTCGTGTATGTGTGACCAGTTGGAGGTGCACGTTTGCTGTTGCTGGTGAGGTAGCTGACGGTGGGTGGTGGAGGTTTTGTGATGGTGTTTGTGCGAGGTGGAAGAGAGGCAGTGAGGTTGTGAGTGTAACTGTGTGTCTGTGAGTGCAAGTGTGTTCTTGATTTTTTGGTCAATGTGAGTGAGAGTGATGGTTGTATTGGCGTAGTGCAAGTGAGTGAGTTGGTGGTTCTATATGTGTTTTTGTAAGTTGATGAAGTTGTGAGCTTCAATGTGTTGTGCAATGTGTTGTGAAGGAAGGTCGAGAGAGAGGTGAAAAGTTGAAGGGAGAGTCAGTAGTTTGTGAATGTGAGCTTGAGTGGGTATCTTGCCATTGTGGTGAGGGGATGGCAGAAAAAGTGGTAAAAATGAGTAAGAAAATCCCTAAAATCTGATAAAAATGAGTGCCAATAGGAGTGTGATATGATTGAACAAAATAGTAGTTGGGAATGATGGTGTTTGGAAACTATGGGTGTTGCTAGGGTGGCTGGAAAATGATGAAATTTAGAGCAAAAAGTATGGCTGACTAGCAGCCTATTTCAACAGCAACAGCAACATTAGCAACAACACTGCTGCTGTTCAGGCAGCCTCTTTTTTTTTCTTTTTTTTTAAGGAAAATTTTGTAAGGAAAATAAAGAAAAACAAATGAAATAAAATAAAATAAAAGATACTTAGATTCCTTAAAATCAATAAGAAAAATACTAAAATTTAGAGTTATAAAAATGAGTAAATAAAATTTACCGCAAAAATTCAAAAAATTAATATAACATTAAAAATGTGCAATTAATAGAAAAAAAGTAAAGTATTAAAATAAATACTAAATGATTTTTAAAAATCATGAAATTTATACAGAAGATTCATGAATATATGAAATATGCATAAAAAAATTTTTACTTGAAAAATTCTAATAAAAAGAATGCATTGAAAAACGTGTCATTAAATAAAAAAATACTAAAATTTTAAATAAATACTAGATGACTCCAAAAAATCATTAAAATTAGAAATAATGATAAAAACAGTAAAATTATGTATATATAAAAAAATAAACTAAAATAAAATAATATTTACATGGTGAAATTACTATTTTGCCATGATACAATTAATTAGACATAATTTATCCAAAAATTACAATTAGCCCCCGAAAAATAAAAAGTATCCCCAAATGAGATAAAAAACATTTTCTTATAAAGGGTGTGTCAAAATTTGGTGTCTACACACATCACAATTCTAATAATACTTTATTTTCTTTTAATTTCTTGAATACTATTAAGATTTGTGGGTTTCATGTATATCTTCTTAAATCATGATTAACAAAACTCAGCTATGTCTCCCTAAATCTTAAGTCCATTTGAATCATAATTAATACAGAGTTAAATAACTCAAGTAAATTTGCAAATCTTAATTGTCTCACAAAAAAGCACAAATAAAATTAAAAACTTCGGATATTTATTTAAATTCACTATCAACTGACTGAAATTGGCTAAAAATCAACAATACACTTGACAATCATGACCACCGTTGAAAACCAAGAAATCACAGCTCCTACCAAAATATAGGAAAAAGGAGAAGAGAGGGAGTGCAAGGGCCAGAGGCAAAGGTAGAAAAGGAGGGATGACTTTGGAGTTGCAGTATTTGGGACTTGGGTCTGGGGAAGAAAATAATAAGGTAGTGGATGAGGGAGAGGGATAGGAAGAGGGAAAGGGAGAAGAACGGATGGTGTTTGGGAAAGGGGAGGGAGACTGACTAGGAAAAAGGCAATTTTGTCATTTTGTTAAATTTTGCTCTGGCATTAAAATAACTGCTCTGGCAATAACCAGAGCCTATATATATATATATATATATATATATATAGACACATATATATAAAATAACGCAATAATACTTAGGTTAAAGTCCACATTAAAGCTACACCCTTGCAGCCCAATGCTTGTTCACGATTCCTTCCTTTTGCTATCCATCTTTTGGAGCTTGTACAGAAACACATACAACAGAAACCTTACTCTTCCAGCAGGCCCAGAAAAATGGCCCATTATTCGAGATCTTTTGGGATTGGAAAGCAAGCATAATGCTGCTTTTTCCTTGCTAGCCCAAATTTGTGGCCCACTCATCTCTCTATGTTTCGGGACTCAAACTTGTGATTATTGGGTCGACCTCGGCCATAGCCCTGGAAATCCTCAAGACCCATGATCGGGAACTCGCCGGTAATAAGGCTACCCACATGAACTATGTTACACTCGCTCGGGCTTATGATTGCAATGATCAATGGAAGCTATTGTGCATATTGTGCAGGAGTGATCTTTTTGGAACAAAATCCGTGGAAATACAATCACATTTAAGAGAGAAAAAAAGTGAATTAATTGGTGCAATTCTTCGTCACAAAACAAGGGGAGAAGATTAAGATAAGAGAATTTGTATTTGTTTCTATCTTCAATTCCATAGGAAATATTTTATTGTCTGAGGACTTCATAAGATTTGATTCGACTATTGCAAATATATCAAATTTATATATTTTAGATTATATTTATTGGAAAAACTCACATCCCAAAACATATATATGCTTGGACTAATTAACCATCATTTGAGTGTCGAAAATATTAAACGAAATTGCTACTCATAACTAATGGGTATTTATGCATTTATTATAGATATTAAGATGTGAATACTCCATTTTTATTTTGTCTTAATTTCTTCAGTTAGGTCATACTTTCATAGTAATATAGAGCACATTTTAAATAGCTACAAGCTATGCACCTATAAAAAATTAGCAAAATGCAATTACAGGAAAAGAGTGTCACTATACACATTGTGCACAGTTAAAAACTCAAGAAGAAAAGTTTTATAGTGCTATAATAGAGGGAAAGTTCTCATGATATAATCAAATTTTCTAAAAATATTTTCAATAAGCAGTACATTAATAACGTACATAGATTAGTAAAATAATCTTTTAAACCATTTAAAATTTTAAACTATATATCACTAACACAAATTTCTTAAATCAATTATTAATAGAAAATAATGCTCATGATTTTTTTTTAGTAAATATAATTTGAATTATGCAATAAAAAAACAAAAATTTAGTAATATGTGGTCCAATTGATAAAATGTAGGCAAAATGTAATCGAAGAAAAAGAAAAAGCAAAATAATACAAAATGCTTTTTGGCAAAAAATAGCTCATTTAAATTTTGAATGGAAGGCATGTTAGTTATATCATCATCAAAATTAGATAAAAATAAAATTTTCTTTACTTTATAATAGGCTTAAGGGGCAAAATGCTAATAAAAATCTTTAAGAGGGCAAACTGCACATAGGTAGTAATTGAGGAGGGTTTGTTGCAATAAAACCTATTCTTTTATCAACGATCCGCCACTTTCACTCATCCATCATTGTGCATAGTAGTCAAAATTTAGGATATCTTCTTCTAATCTTTTATTGGGATCTTCACCAACCAAAACTTAGGAAGCATTTTTTTTGGTTTGTGTCGATGCATGACATTGAGAAGGTAATTTACACATTACTTGAGATTGATATTGGAATATAATAGTAGACAATGCTTGTGCAAGTAATTTTAGAATAACATGTGTGGTAGAGTTTTTTAATCCAAATCTTTAAACACGCAACCGATTGTTGTTTACAATGTCAGTATTATTCGTCTATCTAAAAGCAAATTTGGATAAACTTTTGAATTTTTAGTTACTAATTTATGAATGATAACTCTATCAACAAACAAGAAACAAATCTAAAGTCTTCTAATCCAATTCTTTAAACGTTAGTGTTAAGGGTTTGATTCGTCTATCTAAAAGCAAATTGGGATAAACTCTTGAATTTTTTAATTACTAATTTACGAATGATAACTCTATAAACAAACAAGGAACAAATGTTTGTTCAGTATCATATTGTAGCGATATAATTTAAAAGCTTTAGTACCACTTTATAACTGTATCAATTTAACAATTTAAATTCATAATTATCATGGTATCTTTGTAAGTTAAACAATACTAACCATTTTTAAGGATTCAATCAAGAATTTTACAAGTAACTAGTGAAAGTTTTAATTGAGCTCATAAACATTTACAATTTAATAAATTTATTGTTTAATAGATAAAAAAAAGAGCTGAAGGCATTAGGAATCAATTAAGAATTTCATTTTACACAATATAATATGACGAATAGATTTTGCCATATTTTTTTGGATTTTTAAAATGTTTGTGCTAACTTTTCTTTATGTTTTTTGGATTTCATTTTACGCAATTTAATACGTTTATTGGATGGATGAAATATTTTGCAATAGGTGTGTTTAATCCATTTACCGTTACAAAATATTCTGTATCAGCAGAAGTAAATTTAAAATATTTCGAGAATATTCTGTGACGATGCATTAATTTCATCCATTTTTCACATTTCATAAACCTACAGGGAGATTATGTTGTCATATTGAAGCCATAGGAGGTTATATGGTCAAAAGCGATACCACAGAGGGATTAATAGTAATTTGCCCTAAACAAAATGTTGTTAGTGTTGTTAATTGTTGTACAATAATAACTTACTATTGATTGATGGTTTTAGACGTTGATGATATAAGCAAAATGTTGTCAGTAGTATTCGTTGTTGTTCAATAATAACTTAATATTGAACCTGTTTGGATAGCATTATTTGGTCAAATTATTCAACATAATTATTTGGTCAATTTTTGTTGACCAAGTAGGAAAATTTGAAAAGTGTTTGACTAGAACAAAATTTTTGAATTTGTGTTTAGATATTGAATAATTTTTTTATTGACTTTTTTAAAATGTGAAAAAGTGTTTGAATTGTGAATAATTTTTTGGTCTGTTTAAAAACTTAGTAACAACTTTAGAAATTTTTTACACAATTATTCACAAAAGCAATCACGTTTATATTCAAGATATACTTAGACAAATTAAAAAAATCACGAGTAACAAAATAAGATATATTGTCGATAGGTTTTGTGATGGGTTTCGTGAAATGAGCACTAATGTCGGACGCTTGTAAAATAACTAGTGCTTGGTAAATTTTTAATTTTCAGATAGTATTGGATGCTCATAAAACTACCAGCGTTCAATATTACTACTCAATCTATAAAACTTACCATAAAACCTACCGACAATAGATCTCATTTTGTTACTCGTGATTGTTCTAATTTTTCTAAACAAATTTTAAATGTAACGTGCTTGCTTTTGTAAATAATTATATAAAAAGTTTTTAAAATTGTTACAAAGTTTGAAAAACGTTTGAAATTTAAAATGAAAATATTTGGTGGGAAAATTTGAACCATTGTTTTTGAAAAAGTGGAAAAAAATTTTTGATTAAAATTTTCTTGACTTATGACCAAATAATTTTCTAACTATCCAAACACATTTTGAAAAAAAAAATTTCAAAAAATCTCAAATAATGCTATCCGAACACACACATTAATTGATGGTTTTAGTTGTCATACAATAATAGCTTAGTATTGATTGATGGTTTTAGTTGTTGTAGTACAATAATAGCTTAATATTTGTGCCCAGTACATTTTGGTTTCATATGAAATGATAGCCATCATAATGTTGCCTCCACATATATCATCATTTACATATTCTTATGGATCTGAATCTCTATGATTATTGTATATGGTGTTGGAATGATCTTTTATATCTTTATTTCCCTTGGTTTTGATATTATTTTTTACACATTTTGGAAGTTATAATTGCTTTTATAATCTTTTGCCCTTTATAAATCTTAACGATTTTGAAGTTTGTATAGGAATAACTTGACATAATGTTAAAAAAACTAGGGCATGGAAGACCATACAGTGATGATTTGACATAATTGCTGCAAGTATTAGAAGTTAAAAAAGTTCTAGTATGATTGCATCTTATGGTATGAATGCTGTAGATAACAGAAGTAAATCAACCCAATTTAGTAATGTTATGGGTCTATCCTGAATTGGGCCATAATTACAAAAGTCCATATTTACTCTGTCTCTATGAAGTCCGTTATGTTTTAAGCTCGAAACTTTCATGGGACTTGAACGTCTTAACCTATCTATAGTTAGTTTCTCAGTCTATGACCAATTTGATCTCAGCTGAGGTAATGATAAGAAGTGATGTGATGTATCAAGGCATAAAAAGCTTCGCCTACACACATGAAGCGCGTGCAAATGATCAATTTACACTTAAAATAGCCATCTTATGGCAATAGGGTAGAAGTATCAATTTCTAATACCCTAGCCACCCTAGGATGCCTTATTTCTCTCTCTTTTATCAAGTATAAATAAACCTATTCTCAAACAAGATAAGCTTCTCCTTCAATCACGCTAAGCCTTCTTATTCTCAATTGAACTAATTATTTATTTAAATATCAGAGACACATTGGGAAACTATCTCACATGTGTTTCTCATTATCTCTGTGTTTTAGATAACCTCTAGAATAAGATTGGATTGAATGATCCAGTCCAGTCTAGTTTTTGTTACCTCAAATGCAATATAGAATTATGGATACATTATAAAATGTAAGGCTTGATTTTCAGTTGGCTTATTTTGCTCTTAATGGTTGTGGACACAAAAATATGTGGAAGTATCACATTAGAATCGGAGATGTAGGAGGAAAAATGGGCAAAATAACCATTACCCCCTTGTGGTTTTTGAATAAACCGTATAAGTTGCTTATGAGTTCAAAAGTTATACATCACCCTCTTGTAGTTTGGATTAAAGTGTTAAACAGATAGAAATTACTTTTTGTCATGATCCATAAGAAATGTCCAAATTACCATAGTATAAGTACTGAAAATGGTCAAGGGCTAATGTATAGCTTTCGGAACCATGAGAGGATTACGTGGTTCATCAAAAAACCACCACGGAGGATAAGTTGTTTTTTGCCCCAAAAAAATATATGAAATCACAGAGATGAAATAGTTAAATACTGAAGTAATTTGAACATTTTATCCACGGATTGTAACGGAATATAATTTTCATATATTTAACAATTAACGTAAACCACAGGAGGTAATGTGTAGCTTTTGAAACCATAAGCGGGTTATATGGTTTATTCAAAAACTATAAGGGATATAGTGTAGTATTTTTCAAAAAAAAAAAAATTTTGCGAGGTGATGTCTTTACTTCAGTCCTAGCAATATGGCTAGTAGCAAGCTACAAACTTGTGGTAAATGTAGTCAGTTCACCCGTAGAGACAAACAATGAAACCAAATTGATCAAAGTTTGAAATCAGCGACAAGAAAACAGTGGAAAGAATCGTAGTACAGGAGTATTCGGAACCACCAGACTATGTATTTAAACTATTTCTTTAACTCAGATCAGGTATTGACTCGAGCTCAGGGGTCAGGAGTCAATGAATTCGATCGGGAGTCGATTCGGGGTCAGACCGAATGACATCATACATATGTGTATGTATTTATAATATATGTAAATATAAGTATAGATATTATATATACCTATTAATTTTTCTTTTTTCTCAATTTGAATTGTTAGTCAAAAGTGAATAAATGTCAACGAGTTCAAAAAAATTATAGCCAAAATACCCTTAACAAACCATCCTAATATCTTGCCATTAACAGCTAACAAAGTGTCGAATTGAGGTAATTAGTAGTAAATAAGACGGTCCCAAATTATTTAATGTTTAGTAAGAGGTAACTATATCTGAGGTACCACTAATTTTTTATAATTGGTCAAAGAAGTTTTTTTTTTTAAATAAAAACATGTTTCATTAACTTGAGTTAGAAGGTGCTGCAAGCATTACAAACACAGGGAAATTCGAAAATCAAAGGCATTTTCCTTTTACAAGAATAGCTAACTTTGAAGCCTTATAGGCTGGTTTATTTTTCAACCTGCTAACATGATTAATACACAAAAGAGGAAAACTTAACTTTAAAGATATGATGTCTTCTATTAAGTGCCCAGTTATGGAAAGGTCGGCCTTTAGATTATTGATTTTATTGATCACACCAAGGAAGTTAGTCGCTGCATACTTGTTAGGCTTTTTAATTTGACCGAGTGCTCACGTTGTTTGAGAAAAAAAGTTATGGCTACTTCAACACTATTTGAATTTGATACTCACTCACTAGACCAACGTCTGCCAATGGGCCCATTGCCACCACAAGTCAAAACTCAAAAGCAGAAAGTAGTAAAGATACGGCTAAGGTGGATTTTGTCCGATTCCCAATTGTTACCAATCAAACTCGATTTTTAATCAGATTTAACCGATTTTGTAACTACAGGTTTTTTGAACTCCCACGGATCGAATGTCTAGTTGGTTCTCGGTCCGATCAATCGGTCTGATTTGAGTTTGAAAACACAACATTTAAATCGGTATGGCGTAAAACTGAGTTGGGACTTTCTCAGAAGGATATTATTTCACATACATGCCATCTCATTATCTATCGAAGTTGATTGACCTGCCAAACTGTTGGATAAAAAATCCTCATCCCACCCCATATCTCATCAAGCTTCCTTACCTTATATGGAGTTACTTCAACCAACCAAACTTTAATTCAAGAACTTGCCTCTCCCTAGTTGTGGTCATCCTTAGACCTCTTGGTGTATATATGCAAGAGAGCAATGCATGGGAAGAAAACACCACAATTTGATATAATAATTGTAGCACGAGAAGCTAAGAAAACACCGCAATTTGATATAATAATTGTTGCACGAGAAGCTTTCTCCCTTTATATTCTCTCCTTATCTTGCCGTATTTAAAATTATAGTCTAAACTACACAACTACAAATAATATTCATCTTCGGCGATTTTTATTAAGATTATGCATCTGATCTGGTCTCTGGAAGTCATGAATTACTACAATTATCTTCTTTTTCCTCTGATGTTTTTACTTCCTGTCCTATTCTTTCTGATCACTCAACGCAAAGCAAAATATAGCTTATAGGTTCCACCAAGTCCATTTTCATGGCCAATCATAGGCAATATCTTGGACCTAGACGGAAAAAAACCTCACCTCACTCTGACCAAACTTGCTAAAGCTTATTGGTCTCTCTTCTCTCTAAGATTCGACTCCAGAAAAGTGGTAGTTGTATCATCCCCAGCAGCTGCTAGAGAAATCTACAAGAACCATGGTCGGGATATTTCCGGAAGGTACGTGCCACAATTAGCCAACAAAGTCCCACAAGTTTACAGTTCGGTGATATTAATGTCAACGGAATGTGATGAATGGTGGAGATTTCTTCGCAGCACTACCTACACTGAGCTTTTCTCAGCGCTGGCGCTAGAATCGCATTCAAAAGTGCGACTGCAACAGACCAAGAAGATGCTAAAATTTTTGGGTTCTAGAGAGGGTGAGGTAGTGAAGATCGCTGATGTTTTATTTGCGACGGTGGCTAATGGCTTGACCAATGCCCTTGTGTCCCAAGATATAATCGATTGTTGGGACAAAATAGGAGAAGTGAAAAGGTCTACGAGGAGACTTGTCGAGTTTGCCATTCCAAGTCTAGTTGACTTATATGCTGTAGTCGGTAAATTAGACTTTTGGGGTAAGCAAAAAGTCGTGGACTATAATAGCATAAACCTAGCATTATGGGAAAACACGGTGAGCAAGAGAAAAGGTAGTCGGGATGTTGGCATCTCATGCCGGGATTTTCTTGATGTTCTGATTGAAAATTCCTACAACGATTATCATATATACAACTTCCTCAGTGTACGTATATGCTATCACATGCTCATATTACATATGTAAATCGCATGATAAATGCATAGTTCGAGATATGATTTCAAAATCAAAATACTTCTCACAAATACTATGTAACATTCCTCTCCGTCTGAAAAAAGGTGCTATCCCTTTGTGCGTCATCACAAAATTTTCCCATAATCAAACTTTGCATCTACATAAACTTCTCTGAATTAGGAAAAATGACCTGCTTTACTTCTAACGAAAAATAAAGAAGAATACAAAAGTAAATTATGCAATTTTAATTTTTAAACTTCTGTGAAGGAGCTATTTGTTAGTGCTGAGAGCCTTAGCTCTGCAATCATATGGGCAGTCGCAGAACTTATCAGAAATAAAAAAGCTCTTTCAAAACTTCGTGAAGAGCTCATGGAGACTATTGAAGGAAAAATTCTAAGTGAGAGTGAACTAGCAAATTTACCTTTTTTACAGGCCTGCATCAAAGAAACATTACGACTGCACCCTCTTAGCCCATTTCTTGTACCTCGTTGTGGATTGCAAACTTGCAAGGTGATGGATTATAAAATTCCAAAGAATAGTGTGGTGCTTATAAATGCATATGCCTTAGGGCGTGATCCAGGGACTTGGGAAGACCCTCAAAGCTTCAAACCAGAACGTTTCCTTGGCAAAAATATAGACGCGAGGGGAAACAACTTTGAACTTTTGCTGTTTGGTGGAGGTAGGAGAATTTGTGCTGGATTTCCGTTGGCCCTAAAACAAATTTAGTTGCTTCTTGCTTCACTAGTCTTTGCATTTGATTGGTTTCTTCCTCCAGGACTTGACTCGGTCATTCTTGACATGGGCGAGAAGTTTGGTATTACACTTGCAAAAGAAAAGCCTCTTTTCTTGATTCCAAAAATAAAAAATCACTTACAAATTGAGTAATTACGGAATGTACGTAGTTCTATTTCAGCATTCTTGTAGCGCAATAATGCATGTATAATACTCGCATATAGAGGAATTGTCACGCCCCGTGCCCGAGACATAACACCGTCGTGACCAGGCTAAATTGAGTCACAAGGCTCGAAAGGTCAAAGCGTCTAACATAAACATCCCAAATATCACACATATAAAGTCATTAACAATATCTCAAGTCGAATAATAACATTAGGTACAAGCACATTGCCATCCACTACTATAGCTTTCCAAGCTATACATACATGATTCTAAATGTTTCTCATATTCACTAAAGTTTTAATCTAACATAAGAGAGTACAAACATAGTCTAAGAGCATGAATACAAACCATTACTAGCTTACTAACATCTACTCTCCGGGCATGCTTCAAGTGTCAGCACACTCTCCTACCACACAACTATCTTGCACTGCACATCAACAAAAAAGGGGTGAGTGACAAAATCACTTAGTAAGCTGCAAAAGCATCACCCTGTAGGCTTGAATGTGTCATAAATATAACTACGTTCAAAACACATAGTCATTGGTTCATATAAGTACGTAAGAGTTAGATAATGCACAATTTATCACAAATCCAATATCACGTATCAAAACCGAACAATGCACTCAAACAAAGTATCATTGCATTCAAATAAAGGTTCAAATCATTTAAACAAAGTTCTGGATATCCAGTCATTCACTGTAACTCGGTTACCCGGTCATACTGACTTTTACTCGATCAGTTCGGTCCTACTGACTTTAACCCGGTCAGTTTGGTCATACTGACTTTAATCCGGCCAATTCGGTCTTACTGACTACCACTCGGTCAGCTCGGTCCAAACATATAACATTGTGCATACATTCATTCCATTCTTTACATAATTCATTATATCTTATATTGTCAAATCATAATGTACATGAGAACATAATCACAATCAAGCCATTGAACATAGCAAATTATAGTTTCAAAATGATCATACTTTGACAATATCATTTTTTAAAAATCCAAAGGATACTAGTACACTTATCTCGGTCCGAACTAACTCAATACTCTGCAAAGGGTTGATCACATTCTCTGCCTAAAACATACAATTAAACATCCAATTATACACTAACTCTACCAAGAAATCATAACTAAGGCATACATCTAACTTAAACACAAAACAAAATACAAGAGGAAGGAACTGTTGTGATCTGCGGCGTGAGCCGCGCCGCAGCTCACCAACAGTACCCATCCGCGGGGTCATCCGCGGCGCGGATGACACCGTGGATGGCTCTAGACAATCAGCCCCACTGAGCCGCGCCCTCATCTGCGGTGCGGATGGCATGCGGAAGAATCCAGACAACGCGATCTGCAACTCTGCAACACTCCCAAAATCAAATCCACTCACTCCTACTTGACCTAATACCATCCAAACACCAAATCAACTCCAAATGGGCATAATAAAGCAGTAGCAAGGCATCTCAAGATAAAAAACACTCACTTACCCAAAACACCACTAACAAATCTCATAATCCCTCAAAGTTCTTCACCCACATCATCATCAATTAACTACCCATAATCTCACACACACAAACCCTCTAATACTAGTTGGCATATACCCATATAAGTATAAATAACTCTAAAACTTTCTACTCAAACCGTCCATTTTACCAAATTTTCATATAAGCCAAACCAATGAAAGAAAAGTTAGACTTGGAGGAAATACCTTGGGTGGAAGTTTCAAGGAGGTTTCTACTTGCTTCCCTTTGATAATGAGGTTGTTCACTTCTTTCTTCAAGAGAAAATGAAGAGAAATTTAGAAAGAGAATAGAACAGTTTCCAAAGAGAGGAGAAAAGAAGAAAAATGAAAGAGGAAGAAGAAAACCCTAAGTCTTTTGGGCAAAAGAAACAAAATACAGAAATTGCACTTGAGTCCTTTATGAGCTTTCAATTTACATTGGTACCCCAAATCATGTCCAAATTACATAATTGCCCCTGAAGGTCATTGGTATTACAGGAATGCATTATAGTTATCTAAAGATGGCCTCATGGAAGAACCAGTTATACATTTTTACTCCGTGTTTATCTTGTTGAGCAAAATATTTTAACATTAGTCACTCTACATGATATGTTGTACGGAGATCCACAAGTTGTTTGTATTATGTTATAATTTGATTTATAAGAACATGCTCTTTTCTTTTTTTGAACAAGTTAAGTTGATAATTCTTTGCATTCTAACTGTACTTGCATATCATGAAATTTTCTGACATAAGTCGAGAGTTCATTTGTAAACCGTCTCATATAATGTGGATAGTTTGATAGTAAAACCCAATATAACATGGTTCACTTGATAGTAAAACCCAAGTTATCTGTAGCAATTCCTTGTGAATGACATTAGGGTGGCACTGAGAAACTAGCACTAAGTATCTAAATTGTTGTGAGAAAGCCTAATTTGACTTTTTTTTTTCTAAATTATTTATATAGCTTCAGGAAAAGCATTAAAGACAGATTTATTCTTTCATATAACTAAATTGAAAAGTACCCCATTATACGATTTGATTTTTTCAACACTATTGGTATAGCTACAGGAAAAGCATTAGAAGACAGATTTATCCTTTCACGTAACTAAATTCAAATACAATAAACAAAAAGAAAAAGAAAAGGCCGTACCAGAAAGCTAGCATCAACATCTTTTGTGGTTTGTTTAGGGATGCTAATTTCTTCTATTTTCGAGTAGAACGGAAACGCAAAGGATAAATGCTTTCACCCACGTATCAACCAAGAAATTCCTTTCTTTTTCCCCATTCCCTTGCTTTTCTCTACCTTTTACTATTTACATCTAGTTTTGGCCTTTGTTTATGCTAAAATTTTTAAAGTAATACGAGAAGTATTTCCTAAAATTCCAACTGTACTAGCAACATGACAATAAGCTACATACGATTGACGCTCTTATTACTAATAGTGAGTGCTAGTGGATTGATCGTATATTTTTAGGATAATGATAAAGTTATTTTTCATCATCATAACTCTTACCTCACATCTGGTACATAGGAATGACTTGGAATGAAAAGGCTTTCCTAACATAACTATTCCATTCTCATATTTGGTGTAAACCTTAAGTTAGAAAGCCCTTTCTCCCAAGCTTGCTTATTCCAACTCTTTTCCTAAAAATGCCATTCCTCAAAAACCTAAGTAATAACTTTCCTACCTTATTCTAGAAATCTAAAATTAAGGGATGTCAAGGTTACCCGACCCGCTTAAATGTTTCTCAACCTCCTTGCCCTTCTTCACCAGTAGAATTTTCTAGTCTCACATAAAGAAATTTTATAGCAATTAATAATCTCTCCCTGGTATGTTTCAATTGATTAATTTCACATGTAAATATTAATTTATTGATTTAATTTTTGGTATTTTTATCCATAAACCTATTTTTGTTTATATTACAAATTGTAATTGGTTATCGAATATTTGTACCAATAAGTTTAGCATCATTAAAAGCAATAAAATATATGTTTATTCTATTATTGCAAATTTTTCTGCATTGCTAGTTATACTGCCAAAAAGTAAAAAAAAATTAAAATATTTATTTATATTATAAAAGTAAAAAATTAATACAATTGAATTATTTATGATATGAACATTGTTATTATTAAATTAAAAATGTTAAAATTTCTTTTAGTTACACAATAACACACACACAAAAAAATTATACTTTATAAAGAATTCATTGCACAATAGTCAAATAATTAAATATTTTATTCTATTCTAATATCTCAATATAATTATACCAAACACTGGAAAGGAAACAGATATTATTCTGACTTTGATTACCAAACATTGGAATGAAATTTTTTTTTTCAACCTATTCCGGGTGGAATGTTATTATGGGTAGAAAGGTTTTCTATTTCAAGTCATTCCTATGTACCAAACTACCAAATGTGGAATGAAATTTTTTTATTAAAAAAAATTTAACAAAAGCGAACCATTTTTCTTCAATAACGTACCATTTCTTTTGGTAACTTTTCATTACCACAATAAACTCCTTTTATGTAATTCTTCCTATACCTCTAATTTTGGCATCTTACTATTGAAGTCAAGCCTTTTATACCCTAATAAAAATGATTTTGTGAAGTCAATGTACTACATGAGTGAGATGTTTGAATCATTTATTGAGTACGTTAAGGAAATACTTAGATTGTCAAAGATATCTTTTTCACAAGTAATTGTATTGATAAGGCTGAAAATTATGCTACCTTAAGGTTCACAAGATTAAGGGTTAATAATACTTTGCCCCCCTAAAGGTATAGGGGAGTCACACTTTGCCCCTCTAACCTTTAAATATATACATTTTGCCCCCTCAATCAATTAGGTGAGAGAAAATTTGGTTAAAAGAAATAGTCAAATGACACAAATACCCTTGACTTGGCAAAGAGGAAAATTTTCGAAAATAAAACTCAGGCGTTACAATATTTTATAAAAATATTTATGAAAAACTTTTAAATAAAGTAAACTACTGAATTTTAGATGAATTAAATATGAAAAATAGTTAACAAGAAATGTGACAATAATATTATAAAAGATTATACTTATTGTACTATTGGAGAGGACCTTTACTAATTCTTACCAAATAAAAATTACACTGTTATGAATGCAAAGTTAAAATTAAGATTTTTTTTGTAAATTAAGAATTTTCCTTAAATCAAGAAAAAAAATCAAAAGTTTCAATTTTAGCTTTGCATTCATAACAGTACAATTTTTATTTAGTAAAAAATTAGTAGAGATCCTCTCCAATAGTACAAAAAGTATAATTTTTTATGATAACATAGTCACATTTTTTGTTAGCTATTTTTTATATTTAATTCATCTAAAATTCAGTAGTTTATTTTATTTGAAGTTTGTAAAAATATTTTTAAAAAATATTGTAACGGTTGAGTTTTTTTTCTGAAAATTTTCTCTCTGCCAAGTCAAGGGTATTTGTGTCATTTGACTATTTATTTTAACCAAATTTTCTCTCACCTAATTGATTGGAGGGACAAAATGTATATATTTAAAGGTTAAGGGGACAAAGTGTGACTCCCCTATACTTTAAGGGGGCAAAGTGTTATTAACCCCAAGATTAATAAGTTTTGAGAAAATATATACATCCAATCAAGAGTATACTGTTGTTGTCAGCCAACATGATTAAATTAATGCACCGCCATTATCGCCTCAGAAATAAATGGATACAAGAATTCAGGCAGCTTTACCCATCACTAATTAAGGCATGAATACGAACACATCCCTGCACGACAGAATTCTTACTTTTTTTGCTCATTACTTTGGTCTCAGATTCCGAGCCGGCACACGTCACGAGAAGTTGTCTCCCGATAAAAGTCTACTTGATTTGATAATTGGCACTGACATTTCCGCGTAGATGATCATTGATGTAACCATGCAAGTATATAACTTTTTTTTTTTCATCCATTTCTTTTTTTCAACCTTTGGGTACAGGACGAGGAGAAAGCAGTAAACTTTTTTCTGTTAGTGGTAAAAGTAAAAGCTAAGTATTTAAAACTCAGAGTCTCAATTCTGGTAAATCGTACCAATCTGAATCGTAGGACTAGGTATATGCCTAATTTGGAAAGATGTACGATGAGTTGGAAATTCTCGTACTCTCGAATACGTAATATCACAATCGACTAGTTAAATTTTTGTACATTAACGAATTTTGAGTACGTAAAATCGTAGTCAACTAATTAAATTTTGTACGTTAAGGAACTCCACTTTCCAGGATTAGTCTCATCAATAAAATACACGCGCGAGCAATGGGCATACCGTTATGTTCACTTCACCATGCTTTCCATCCATCAATTTAATATTTTTTTCTTGTGGACAAGATCTTCTTGATAAATTGGATTACAATTTCCTCACAAACAAATTAAAAATTAAAGAACAAGAGCTACGAGCTAAAAAATAAAGCAGGCAAGGAAAACAAAAAAAAGGAAAATTTTGACTACAAAAGGTGCACTTGCTCGATGAACATGTTATGTAATAGAGCCTAATAACGTGCATATTGAAATTAGATGATATTTTAATGCGAGAACGCATATCAAAATTAAAGGACGTTGAAGTTAGATAATATTGAGATCGAATCAAAATGGATAGGGCATTATAGTCTCTCGATATAACAAATAGATGGTTGGAATCTCAACATAAGCATTTATTTTATTCAGCTTTCTGCTAAAACTTAATGTGAGTATACAAATTAAGGTGAGAGGATTAATCTCTACTAAGTTTCTTCTGTTATAATATTTTATGTTATATTTATGTTAGATCATTTAAAAAAATAGCATGTATATTCCTACTAATTATGACTATTAAGAAATGGACATGCAACGGTCTATTAAGTAATATAAAGTGAGTGTAATACTACAAATTATGACCCAAATCCATCTATCTGCGGCATAAGCTTTCCTTGAATTTATGATCTCATCCAATGCCTGATCAAACTTAGTCCAATAAAACCAAAATCTTTGTAGCATATCTTTTATTTTGTGACCATATTCCAAGAAGTTCCTCCAGCAGGCCTTTATTGGAAGAGATCTTCTTATCTTTCAGAAGCTAGCTGAATAATCTTTACGTTTCATTCTATTAGTGGTTTAACAAAATAATTTCTTTGCTCAAATTTCACTGTCACGAACTGCTACCGCATCTAAACAACCACGTCCACGATCAAATTTACCCAGACAAACAACCATCACCCGCTCTACTAAAGAAGTTCATTAATTAACTTTATATATATATATATATATATATATATATATATATATATATATATATTATATGTTGAATACTTGAGTTTTGCATTGTTTCGCAGAAGAGAGATGTGGAGACTAAGGGTAGCAGAAAGTGAGGGGCATTGGCTCGTGAAGCCTGGTAATTACGTTGGAAGACGTTACTGGGAGTTTGATCCAGAGGCTGGAACTTCAGAAGAGCGGGCTCGAGTAGAAAAGATCCGCGAGGACTTC
>JAMWEH010000350.1:0-22804 GCA_024721245.1 Mitragyna speciosa | reverse complement strand
TTTCAGTAAGTTTTGAAATAAAACGACGAAACAGACGACAAAGCGGATGTCCGCTACTTTAAGTGGACGATGAAGCGGACGTCCGCTTCACTACTTTTTCCAACCATATGAATTGCATTTTAATTGGTAATTTTTTTATTTTTTCTAGATAAATTTTCTCCAAAAAAAATCAATGTCCTTCTTATACAATTATTTAAAAATAAGTGCAATTTGGTCTAAAATTTTTAGTCATTCAAACACTTTCTCATACTAATTATTCACTTTTCAAACCAATATCGTGTCACTTCAAAAAAAAATTTTACATCGAAATACTTTTTAACCTTTTCAAAAAAGTCAATAAAACACAATCTAAATAATTTTCTCAATAATTCTAAAAAAAATTCCAAATAAAGTTTTGTTTACTTCAACGGAAGTCCTCAAAAGTAGGCAAATGCCAGCTGCAAACTGTAACCCTCCCGACTTCCTAAAGATACATAGCATAGTAGTCTTCTTCCGCGGAATTTGTCCAAGAAAGTGGTTAGCTTCTGAGAGAAAATCCTAACCCGAAATTGATGTTATATTTTATGTGACGATCTTTTGTATTTATGTTATCTAGGACGAAAAGGACAGGGGAAAAGGAAAAAAGAATAGACACAGTAAGATTAGTTGAGAAAACATCTGAGCCAATGACCATTGAAATACATATTGTGCTACACTTCTCTATTTGCCTGGTTCTTGGAGAAGAAGAAACAAGAAATGAACATGTTGAGCTTCTTCATGTATTCTATTATTATTCCATTTTGGAGAGTTTCTCCAACTTTTCTATATGCTTTGGTAATGGTAAGATTTAAAATGAATAATAATGAGGACGTAACAAATTGTACATGTCCTATCATCGATGAATACGCAAAAGTAGCTAATAAAAGGTCGCATGATAACTGCAGGAGAGTTTTGCTTATATTAAAAAGCAGGTTTTTGATAGCCAAACGTTAAGTACAATTATTGTGCATTAGAAGTAACAATTCCTCAATTGTTTAGAAATAGGTATAAAAAATGTACTTATGATACCTACGCCGACATTCATTTGTATTAGAGAGTAGGGATTCCTCAATCACACTGGCCAAAAAAAGAATGCATAGTTTCAAAATGAGCAATCCAGATTTAGAAGTATACTCTTCAACAGAAAATCTGATTACTAATCTTGGTTAGTATATATTTTGTACGTTAATGTGTGAATTATGTGTCCAAAAGCATACGTTGGTTGTGCCAACTTTGTGCATTGAACGCTGAGGCTGAAATTTTTTTGGAAATGAATTCCATTATCACTAATTCCTTTCTCCCATCGTAATAATGTGATTTGATAAAAAAAAAATCTGAAATTTTGAGTTACCAATATCTTTTTTTTTTTTGGTTAAGGTTGAATTTTGATCAAGCAAGTGATATTGGGCCAAAAGAAGGCCCACATTAACCTGCTGCGTTGTCCTCGTGATTGATCGGCCATCAACGGAGAAAAGAGTTAATCTCCGGGGGTGCGTGATCTACAGACGCCGTTACAGAATGTGATCCGTCGCCGTCTTATCAGAGGTTGTATCGCTATATGCTGAAAAAACCCCGAGGTTTCCGCACCCTTGTCTCAAAAAAGAATGCAGAGGTAAACCAGCGCGTGACAAAAATGACCAAAAGAGAGTGGGCAGCGCACGCTTGTATTGCTTACTATTTGGTATTAGCTCGACTCCAGAAAATTCACAGGTAAATTAATAAAAATTTAAAAACATTTCTGTTAAAGTTATTTTTGTACCTAATTATATTTTTTATTTTTTATTATATTAATTGCTAACAGTAAAATGGTATGCTGTCAGCCTGCATACAATTCCATTTGTAAATCTTGTGATTTATAAAAGAATTATATAAATATTTTTATATTATTTTCTTGTATCACCACTTATTATTATTCTCAAGTGATTGTTTTTTATTAGACTACAAAATCTACTACGAGTGATACCGTAGATTGCTCCTTTTAATTTTTTTTTTCCATTTTTTAAATTTTAACCAGGGTTCCTCATAGGTCCTACAAGACCCATACATCGCTGTACTACAAAGCTGTAGCAGTACTGGATGATGGCTCAACTGTTTCTCTTTCAATCCACTGGAAACTGCTAATACTGATTCTATAATTAGGAGGGCAGCGCCATTCACTCCGTGATTAACACCATCCATCCATCCCTTTGCATGACTTCCCATTTGTCCTTTTTATAGGAGCTCAGATATCCTTCACAAATAATACTATAGCAGCAAGCCATATATCTCTAGTCTACCATAGCAGTTGGATGAGTAATTATTATCATGAGAGTTACTAGTTCATTTGTCCTTGCACGGTTCTCTTTCTAAAATAGGTTTTTAAGTGTTTGGTGATCATATTATAATCAGAAATCCCGAGACTGTGATCACAAATGTACGGTTATCTTTCATACATTGTCAGCGTCAAATTATATATTTTGACAAGAAAATTCAAGTTTTCGACGTATGTATAAGAAGATATCATATACAATCTTGTATGGATCAATCGTTGAATATATGATGAGAAAAGGATTATCCCCTTACCTTTCCTAGTTTTTGGTCGATCTGAAATTTTGCCAACTATGGCTATGAAGGATTTTTCTGTATAAAGTAATCGAAATATGATAAGCCATCTAAAGCCCCTCCCACCCAAAAGAAAAAAAAAAAAAAAAAAAGGGTAAGCCATCTTCACAAGTTCAGAACGTAAATTCTAAATTTTTCTTATGCCTAGGGATTAGAGTTGGAACATAAGCAGTAAATAGAAGGTAAATGCTTCTGGGAACATAAGTTGAGTCATACTTGCTAATATAAAACCAAGAACAAAGGTCAAATAAGAGAACAGTAATACTCGTAGGTGTTAGTTTTCTACTAATCAATTTAGTGGAGGAAACATGATAAATGAAATGGCAATGTAGTCTGTAAATAAAGCATGCACGCCCAAACGAGAAAGGCTGGACTCAGTCACCTTGTTTCTTACTAATCTCTATATTACGAAAATAAAATTAATACTAATTTCGTCCCATTTTATATGTCAGATTCATATTTTTAGATATTCCATAATAATTGTGACGTTTCAAAAAATTGAAAGTAGATTGGAGCAGTAAGATCTGGTAGGGACTGGGAGGATATTTGATGATTGCTTGGATGCTTTTTGGTATGACGAAGTAGTTGTTTTTTTTTTTTTTTTGATGTTAACGAAGTAGTTGTTCAAATGCTAAAACTCCAAACCACTATACAAACAACTAATACGCTATTTTTCCCCCCAAAGCCAAAAAAGTACATCGCGGTCCCAGAAAACGAAAAATCAAAAGACGTGCTAGCTTCTGTACTCAATGAAGTTCCGAAACTACCCCTCTCATCTCATTTTTCCCGCGCTTCAAATAAGAAAATGGAAATCGTAAAATAATCAATCGAAGTGGATCAGAGGATGGTGAATGGAGTAGGCAGATGAAAAGCGCGACGAAGATCGCCATCATGATCAATTGATCATCCTGGCCCTTGCTAGGCCCCACTTCCTCAACTGCACTTTTAAGAATCCATCTGTCCTCCAATACCTCTTCACCACCATTACTCCATCATCCCCTAAAGTAAGTAAGGTAACATTTCAAAATAACTTTTTGGTCTCTCCTCCTTTCTCACTCCCTCACTTCTCTCACTCTTTATCTAACACTACCACTGCTTGCTGCCCAAGTCTACTACTAGTACAATTGCTACTTCTTCTTGTGACTTCTATCATGTCTATATATATATATAAACACCTTTCATCTAATCTCCAGCATATTGCCAATCTTCCACTCCCACCACCACAACCACTACAACCATGCCGGCACCACCGGTTAAGCCACTCTTTAGCATTGTTCTCCCGCTCCTTGCGTCCCTTTTGTTAGCTGCACTGCCACAACAAGCTCATGGGTGGCGTCCTTGGCCTAATCAGAAGGCCCCTAACTCCACCGATTTTATCTTCGGCGGGTCCAAAAAATATGAGGGCTCCTCCGAGTTTGTTCATTTAAAGTACCACATGGGTCCGGTGCTCACTGCTAACATCACCGTGTATCCCATATGGTACGGCGTTTGGCAAAATTCCCAGAAGCGGATCATCCGGGAGTTTATCAACTCATTCTCTGCCGTTCATTCTAAACCGCCTTCCATTTCCAGGTGGTGGAAAACGGTGCGTCTGTATACTGATCAGACTGGTGCTAATATTTCCCGTCACGTTCTGCTTGGTGAAGAGAAAAATGACCGCTTTTACTCCCATGGTAAATCTTTAACTAGGCTATCTGTACAGTCCGTGATAAAGAGCTCCGTGACTGCGAGAACAAGACCTTTGCCAATTAACCCCAAGAGTGGGGTCTACTTGGTGCTTACATCTGATGACGTGTACGTCCAAGATTTTTGCAACAACGTTTGTGGGTTCCACTATTTCACGTTCCCTTCGATTGTAGGCTACACGCTACCCGTACGCCTGGGTGGGCAACTCCGCGAAGCTCTGCCCTGGGGTGTGTGCCTACCCATTTTCAGTCCCGGCCTATATCCCGGGGCTAAAAGCGATGAAACCACCAAACGGCGACGTTGGGGTGGATGGAATGATAAGCGTGATCGGCCACGAGATTGCTGAGCTGTCAACAAACCCGTTGGTGAACGCCTGGTACGCTGGTCAGGACCCGGTGTTTCCGGTGGAGATTGCGGATCTTTGCGAGGGCATTTACGGGACAGGGGGCGGGGGTTCGTACACAGGGCAGATGTTGAACGGTGAAGATGGTGCCACGTATAACGTAAATGGGATCAGACGGAGGTTTCTGTTGCAATGGGTTTGGAACCATTTGTTAAATTACTGCACTGGCCCTAATGCTCTTGATCAGTAAATTGTTGATTCTACTACTTTCTAGCTGGGTATGGGAAGGGGATGATGATGAGGTGGTTTTTGGTGGTTGATTTTTCTTTTTTATCTGATTTTTGAGTTTGCTAAAATGTTGCATAAATAGTTAAGTTAGTTAATTTTTGCCTAATTTCGAATTACTGTAATAAATATACGTATACTATCTTTGTATACAAGTAGTATGAGATAGATTGCTTTTGTGATCCTCCCCTTTTCCGTTGCAGTACATCTTTGTACTTATTTTAATTTACAATCTAGCCCTTGTGTATTTAGTATTTACTTGGTTCTTGCTGAATATTTGTCTATTTTATTTTCCAAGAAAAACGGGTTTAAATTTGAAAAACGAGTGGTGAGACAGAATAATATGATAGATAGGTGTCTTTTTGTCCTCTTCATATGTGCTGTTTTGAAAGATAAATGGAGGTGTGGAGTATGTGCTATTTGCTTACTAGATGAGATGTTTTGAGTTTCATTATCCATGGATGATGATGGACCATGCTACGCCCGTTTTCTTTAACTCTTTTTGGTTTTTCTTAGTCCTATTGGTTGGATGAAATTTCTCAGTTGGACTTTGGGTGGACCAATTTTTTTGCAAATATCTGAAGAGCTTAGAATTATCCTAGTGATAGTTATCATCAATAAAAGGCAAAACAAAGTACCGACAGTGTTAACAAAATACAGTTTCTCACAATTTTAAGACTACACATGTTTAGTTCATGTCTCAGGACTCTTGTTATAAGTACGATTTTCATGATTTTGCTTTTTTTTTTTTTTTTTTTAAATATCGGTGTTTTCGGAAAAAGACTGGAAATGGGTTCATCATTTCATCATTCCCAGCATGCTGTTCTTTTTTTTTTTTTGTTTTTTTTTTAACATAAATGTTTGTGAGATAAGATTTTGAGAAATATTTCTTTTCTTGCTATAATAGGCTGGAGCATCCAAACTTTTAATATGAATACGCCATTGGATGCGACACAAAATTAAACTGGCATTATTAGTTTATAGATGTGACTTTTTTTTTTTTTTTGGAGGAAAATTATAGATGTGACTTGACCAATAAAGATTATTGGTTTCAAAATATTCTTTAGTCTCATTTCAATGTGCTTTTTCATAAAACCTGGTTGCAAGGGTTGGTTGGTTCATGACAATAAATCGGCTGGCAGATGTTGAGGTGTTCTCATCATCAATGGTTGCATTCACCGCTATTTGACAACCCCATGCATTTATCTATGCAAAAACCTAACTTTAATTGTTGATGTGCGACTCACACAAATTTGGCGGTTTATAAGAAATTATTATATAAATAATCTGATATCTAGTCCTTGCTTCTAAATTATTTTGTTTATTACCTAATCCTCTCTGTGACTTTCTTATCTCTTCCTCATCAACTTGTGAGATATTTGTTGTTGGTAAAATAAATAAATAAATGTACTTTTCTCATATTGGTCGGTACATCGTGAGCGCTTTATTGGGAACTGGGAATAGAAGGGTCCCTTTTCACTTGGCCCAGTATTCGAATTATTGTCTAGTACATATATTTGCATTTCATTGCAACATAAAATGCTATAATGACGGATATTTAAAAAATTTCAAAAAAGAAAAGAGGTGGAGTGGAATAATTGGTTGAAGCGTAACGATGGTACGTTTGTAATGCACTATATGCCCCATGCCTAAAGTCATTACTTTAATCGCAAGGAGTTTTTGTTAATGCTTATTATTTTTTAACAAAAATTTATTATTTTTGTTGAGAATTATAATAACGAACCATTACTGCAACATTGTCACATTCTAACTGTTTGATTAGCAAGCAATGCACTGGTATTAGGAATTTGTATGTTGAACTTCCTAGATCCAGACCTATTGCTATGTTGCTTGGGTTTTTAAATAGCTTCACGAGCAAGAAGATGAATTAGTTTGAGCCAAGCAATAGATAAGGCAATCCAATGAGATGAAAATCAACCGGTGTGAGGTTAACACCAATTAATCAAACAATTCGAATTATATACATGATTGACAAGTAATATTACCATTGAAGCTTCCTTATCAAGAATCAAAGAGTACGAGAGCATGATTCGCACCATGAAGTTCCTGAGGAAATGCTCTTTATTCTTTTTCTTTTCTTTCTTTTTGTCTTTTTTTTTTCCCTCTTTTTTATTCCCAATAAAGATGAGTAGAAGATGAAAAAGAGAAAGTCACATACAGTTGCAATTTGCAAGTACTTTCCCATCGTGCTTTTACAAAGTGGCACTCTGAAATATGCACTTGGTGATGGACGTTTTCAGTTTCACAGTACAGAAATTGTTTTCAAGTGTTCACACAACCAAGCATGATCTTTTTAATATTTTGGTGATGAGAATAGGCTCTGTCATTCATTTATTCACTACTAGAACTTCTTCTTTTAACTGCTTGAACGAGTGTGTACTATTGCAAATTACAATCAAGAATGGTGTGTAATAGAAGCCTCAAAAGTGGTGCAGCTCTCGAATTGTACAATACTATAACATTATGGGTAACTTCTGTCAAAATCAATTCTGCAGTTACTTTCCTAATCTGTAGTGTTTGTCGTACTTCCGATTTTCCTAAACAGTAGCTACCCTTGGATATGGAGATTCAATTCTTGATGAAAAAAAGAAACAGAATCACAAGCAAAGTAGAAGAGAACACCGCATTTTTAGGCCGAAAGGTGTAGAAAATTAAATGCAGTTGCAACAAGAAAACAATGAGAAAACCAAGACAGAGTACTAGATTACATAAAGCACTCTGTCATTTTTTGGCACCAGATCAAATGTGAGCCCAGGAAGGAAGAATGATTGTTCCCCCCGCCCTCGCGCAACACCCACAACCAATTAATACATATTACAGAATCCATGCCCCATCACAAAAGTGTAAGCAAGCTAATACAAAAATCACAGAAGGATCGAACAAAGGAACATTAATTACCACAGTTCTAGTTTTCATAAAGCTATGCCCTCAATATTCTTTTTACAATTTAATAATCAAAACACTTTTACACGCAATGATAAGTACTCAAAATGGTCAACAGCATCGAGAAAAAAGCAGTAGCGGCGCCTAAAGTAAATGTTCTTTGACCTTGAAGCAACCATACACATATGTCCGCGAGAGAAACATTTTTCTAGGATTTCGAATTCTGCACTGTCTCCAGTCACTTGCATAATTTCAATTTCTTTTCCCCTTTTACAGATTACATTCCCAGATATAGAAATCACACGTCTTAACCTATTAGGTTATCGGCTTTAATATTTGATAGGCTATTCCCATCCAACCCCGTCGGCCATCGACTTTCTTGTTATGGTTGACAGCTAATCGACTTAAAGCTTGTTTAGCAAGTACGAAGCATACAAGTGTAATTCAAAACCAGTCTCAATTGACACATCTAATAATTTTGTACAATGCAATAGCCCTAATGGGTGCAAAACGCAAAATAAACAGAAAGGTTTGCACGTACCTTTCGTATTTGGCAAATACTACAAATGGTCCGACATGACAATTCGGGTGAAGTTGGTGAAAATCGATTGTCTTTATTGAATAAGACAAGAAGACTAACGTCAAGAATTAAAGCTGGACCGGAGAATCATGTTCTTTTAGGCAAAAATTTGATGCAAACTGCAGTTGGTATTACTAGAAACCAGCATATAATGAAAAGGATGAGACAGAAACAAAGCAATTAAATTATTAACGTGGTCCTCCAACTAATACAGAACTTGTATCACTGGGCATGCTGGAAATTTAGCCTATCACCGTTTAGAAAAAAAGAACTTCAGACAGCATCAATCAATGAACTTGAGATGGAAGGAAATAAGCTGGTGAGCATTGAAGCCGGTTGTTAGGAGGAGATGGAAGGAAAAGAGAGTAGTAGGATTTCTAAATTACATGTTACCCTACAATTCTCAGTTATGAACATGAGAAATCTTTGCATTCTTAACTTAACAGGGAAGCACAAACACTTTTGTTTTTCAGCTATAATGATGTATTTCGTCAAAATGCTTCCACAACCCAGAAAAAGCTTTTAGGATGAGGCCAGACACAAATAGTTTATGAGCCAAACCGCGTGACATCAAAGCGTCATCTCGACAAGGTAAATTATCATGAAGTAGTTACATTCAAACTCCAAAATCTAGTATATGTCTCCGTAAAATGTTCAAATGCCTGCTGTGGAAGACTAAAGTGACCAAATACAACATGCAATAAGGGTGGCAATCATGTTGGGTTCAGGTTGGCGGGTCGGGTTGAAACCCAAGTATAATAGCCAACTTGCCAATTTGAATCCGATCCACCACGAATTCGTGAGTCGACCCGTGAACCTAGAAAAAACTTCACACATGTCATTATTAATGAAGTTTTTAGGTCAAAAGGGTTGACCCGTAAACCCGTTTAACCTGAAAATCGTTTGACCTGAAAACTTCCTTAATGTGAAGTTTTTTCAGGTCAACCCAAACTCAAACTCAACCTATTTTTTGGTTTTTTCGGTCAAACAGGCCAACCCGATTCCAACTCGAACCCGTTCTGTTTGTTTGAGGTGTCAATCGGATTGACTCGATTCTGACCCGAACCTGCCAATCCTTAATCCAAACCCATTATTTTCGTATTAGGTTTGTGTCGTGTTGTGTCAAAAATTGCTACAGCTTTCAGTAGTCCCAAACAGAATGCGCTTCAAGCATCATATTGTTGTAGAATAATGGTCATTGTTCAAAAAGCCACAAGTACTTAGATAGGCAACTTGGAGTAATTAAACAGCTGCGCTTACGGCTGTATATTCCAAAAATACATGGCAGAAGAAGAATTAGATAAACAACAGTTTAATAGCAATTCTAACTTATCGAATTGTAAACCATGTCAGTTATGTGGAATTAAATAAGTTCAATACTAAGTTGAGCAAAAATAGTTGAACTGAAAGATTTCTGTGTTCGGTTTCAGACGATCTTGTTCAAAATGCAAAATCTATCATTTAAACAAATACAAAACGAGTCAGGCAGTTTATATAGAGTTGAAATCTATATCACTAGTTCTCAGAAATAAACTGCGAGAACCACACACACACACACAAAAAGAAAAAGGAAAAGGCTGGAGTAACATGAACTTGGGAGAATTCAGACATAAAGCTGGCTGTGCATAAATCATGCATTAGATTCTGGTTCACAACATAATTTTCCTTGAATTGAAGAATGTTATGCTGGCAGTAATATAAATCATTCCAACAACTTTACAACTGAACCAGTAGACATTAATTAAGAAGATTATAACTGTACTGAAGATATTGCCATCTTTTGATGAATTACCCCCTTGGACGCATATGTGAGTGTGTCTAAGTGACACTCATACTTAATAACCGAACTAACGGCTTGGCCTAGTAAGTAATTTTAAAAGGAAACTTCATGGCTATAGTACCAATTTTTTCTAGTTTGGTGTAGTAACAATAAAGACAATTTTCACATCTAAGACCTCTAAGATGGCACAATTTTCACACTAGAAGCTGCATTTCATTCAAGGGAGATGGAAATGAACAGATATCAGTAAATATTAGACCAAGATGATATATCCTCCTGAAATTAAAATTCTTAACTATTTGCTCACATGTTTCCAAGGGAAGGATAAATGGTACTTATATGTGTGGTACAAAACTTACTAATATGGCATGGGCATTCAGTAGCTTCCTATCTAAATAAGTTATAGAAGACTGCAGGATGCAATTATGAAGCATTATGTGAACCGACGAATCTAAACCTACACTATACATAATCCTTCAAAATCAGTAAAAACCATAAACAGAAAAATTTTCTCTGTAAACCTTTGCACTTCGCTATCTCATTGACGCAATAAATGGGGAAGTCTCTTGGTGGAGTTAGGTACATCTGTCTTCATGGTGTGAGCCTTTAATAGCCAAAGATATTTTAGTACAGATAAGCTGAATTTATGGAGGAGTTGCAGAAGGAACATAAGCTTGAAAAACTTCTCTGTCAGCACTGAATTGAGTAATGTATACATCCAGCAAGTCTTGAAGCATGGTTCATAAGTGCTTCATAAGTAGACTATCCAGGGAGAAGAAATGTAGTGTATGTTCCGTAAAATGAACCAATCATCAGACCATACTCTTAGACAGCCAACACCAATTCTACCGTTAAAATTTCATCACCGGGATGGTAATACCAGCAACCAGAATCCATCTCACTTATTTTGAATTTCCTAGTGGTTGTGAGAAGTAAGCTTTATCTTTGGGCTCGCAATATTGGTTCTTACCATCGAACATATTCTGATTTATGTTAGTGACATTGTAGACAATCATTTTAAAGAGAAATAAGCACTTTAGAATATTTGTAAAGCTGACAAAGAAGAATAACCTGTTTACTCGAGACTGTCAAAGCAGAGCAACATAAAGTTAATAATGCACAGGAGGCCCAGACGACAATCCAGAATCATTTAATAGTGAAAGGGATAAACTGGAAAACACTGCTCAAACTCTCAACAGAAAATAGTAGTACCGTAACCAACATGAGGCATCATTTACATCAGACACCAAGATAAAAGTAACTCAAGGAGAGCGTTTATGTGAAAGAGAACACTAAAAAAAAGTCTTGCCAAAGGAAATGTATACTCGGGCAGCTTGCAGAAAATATGGAAAAAATACATCGGCAGCAATAGAGCATAGGGTAGAGCTATATTGGCAAGAACAGTTTCAGCACATAAAAGATTTGTGCACCAAATAGCAACGCTCATTCAAATTTGAAATTAAAAAAACAGTGGCAGCAGAAAATAAGCAAAGAGACCATCTTCCTTTTTTTGCTGGGATCTCCACAGCATGTACTACTGTACAGGAAAAGGTTGAGGCAGACCAGCTGCCTTTATGAGAAGCACATAAACTACGGTCACCCCTTCTAATCAGTCAAACCAGATAATACATGTGTAAAAGTGAAACTAATTCTCCCTATTAAATTTCTCATTTTGCAAGTATTTCAGCACACCATAAGCCAGAGTACCGGCCACGAACAAGAACACCGTGGGAGTAAAAGATGGGTATAGATACTTAACAAAAAAGTTATCCCATTCTTCAGGTAGGAAGCCTGAAAGAACAAAAGCAGTTTCTCATTTATCTGCATGAATGTCTTAGCAGCATGATATATCATAAATGCACCATAAGGAACAACTTAAAGTTTTCTCTTGATTTTCATGTTAATTAATCAGCTTTATAAACGTCAAAATCATGCCACTTGGCAGTATCACCTGCAGATTCAGAGTAAGCACTTAAAACAGTTTGCCCAATTAGAAATATGGTCAATTTCTATGTCCTTCAATTGACCTGGAAATATCTTCGCATTTGCAAATAATCTGAGTTCTTAAAGGTGCCTGAAACTATTCCAATATGCTGTCATCAAAGCTGCTATTTGTCCTATCAGCTTATCCAATAAACAATTTCATATTGAATTCTTAGGAATGCCTGACAATATCTTAATGGGTTTGATTGAAGATCACTTGTGCTAACCAATCAATAACAAATTGAAACAAACATAATTCACAACAACTTCCCCGATTCAAATTTCTAACCTTTATGCACAAATAACAAAAAATAAAGCAGAGTTTACAGGAAAGGGGTCAGTGACGGAATGGGAATTTTACCTGAGGCAGCAAGAAGAATGCCCTGAACAAGAATAATAGCGCCAAGGCCTAACCAAGCAAGAAGAAAAGCGCTCTCATTTTGAGACTGTTCCTTAGCCCCAATCTCGTTTGTTTGTGTAGTAAAGCTTGGTTTTTCCACAGGTGCTCTTCGAATTATGGATGCCCTCTCTTTCTTGCCTTTCTGTTTCTTTTTGGATGATGATGGTTTGGTTTCCACAGAAGTTGTGGAACCAAAACCTAAGCCAGCAGCAGCTGCAGCTGACGTTTGTTTCATGGGAGGTGGGGCCACCGTAGATGAGGATGAGGCCTCGGTTGTGGTACTCAGCTCCCTGGGTTTTCTGGGCTCCGAGGAATTTGAACCGGAAGAAGAGTCTTGGGATTTGATGAGAAGATATCTGGGCTTCGGATTTGAATAAATATGGCGGGGTGATTGAGGCGCAAGGAGAGGAAGATGCGATTTCTTGGTAGCAATAGATGAGGCTGATGGGTGGAGTATTACTATTAGCGCCATTTTCAGTTTAGTTAGTTTAGCTTATTTTCTTTTGCTTTTTGTATTAAAGGGTGTTTTTAACCCGGTCCCAAAATATCCTACTTTCGATGGAAATGTTTTATTTATTATACAGAAGCATAAATCACGTTCAGAATGAATATGGCATTGTTGAAGTGCTTGATGTCTTTTCAGATTGTAGCTTTTGGAGTTTGGACTCTTAGCTTCAGGTTAGAAGATTCGGTAAATGGAAGTAAAATTGATCTAAATTGCCTAATCATTAATACAAAACTCAAAGACCTAGAAAACACATAGAGGGTTCTAATGGAAAAACATGATAGACTTTTTCCCCCTTTTGCAGCAAAACAGTAACAAACCTATGAAGTTCGAAAGTTCAACACCATTCCATTATTCCAATTCTTTTCCACTTATTATATTCATGACATTTGTCCCTCATTAATATCCATTGATGAATATGACTTCTTGTACAACTCATTTTGTAACTTACTGAGAAAACGAGAAGAAAAAGGAACAAAAGATCGAATAATAAAAAAATTGAAACGGCAAGAAGAAAATGTTGATAATTAGATAGATTATGTGTGGACAGTCACCAAATAATTAAGAAAATATGAGGTACGAGCTAAAAAAGGGTGTTGTACACTAAAACCACAGCAAACTCGAGAGGAATCAAAGTGGAAAGTAAGCAAGATTCTTTTTTTTTTTTTTTTTTGTGTGATAAGAAATTAAGCAAGATTCAACACCAAGAACACAATACAGAAACCTCCAGCGGGTCCGGTCGGGGTCCTGTCCCGGTGGTCGTGGTGCATTCTCCGCCTCAACTCTCTCTCTCTCTCTCTGAGTCAGTTTTCTCACTCAAAAGCTGTGCGTCTACCAACTGTCAAAAAAAAAACAGAAGCTGTGCGTCTCTTCACCACCACAGTTCCTTTATTCGTCGTTCTTCTCTTTCCTAAATTCTAACCACAACCCACAATGTAAAATTAAAAACCCACCCAAAGGTTCTTGATTCCACGCACTAACACGCACTATATACATATGCAAACACCTTAAACAAAATTTTCTTTTCTTGTTAATGGATTTTCACTTCTCTTTCTTTCACTCTTCGTGTCTGCTCAGTATTAATCAATGGCGGCGCTCTGCTCTTTCTTGCGTTTTCCTTCTCAGCGCCCACTCTTCCTCAAACCCAAGCATAACCGTTATTCATCATCCTTTTCTGCTACTACTACCACGTCGTCTGCGGTGAAAATTTATATGTTGCTGCAACTGCCGGTGCGAGCAACTATGGGGCTAGAATCAGGTGCGGCCGAGAGCAATAAAGGCCCAGCCATCATCTGGTACAAGCACGATCTTCGAATCGACGATCACCCTGGCCTAGTCGCCGCCTCTCAGCAGCAGCATCAGATGCTCGTGCCTCTTTACGTCTTTGATCCTCGCATTCTTTCGCGTATGTATATATCATCTCAACTTTAGCGATATATATAAGTGTGTATATATCATCGAAGTGTGTATATATCATCAAATGCTCGTAACTACTTTTTATTTCTGACGATTTTCCAATTAATCTGCTATTTTTTTTTAAGAATTAAGTGCTGGATTATATGCTTAACTTGGTGATTTAGTTTTTAATTGTGGGATAAATACCAAAAATATTCAAATGTTTAAAGCTAGCATGTCTTGATTGTTAGCATGATTCATCAGGTTTTTCTGATGAAATGCTGGAGCTTCTCCTTTTTGCTCTGGAGGATTTAAGGAAGTCACTTAAGAATCAAGGGTCTAACATGATGATCAGGTTTGGGAATGCTGAGACTGTCATTCGACAACTTGTCAAAGAGGTTTCTACACTTTGAATTTGCTTCTTTCTGATTATTTAAAGGGCCTGCCATTAATGTGGAGAACCTCAAGTTCCTATTCATTTTGTTTCATTAATTAATAATGAGGTTTGGAACAGGTCAAGGCGACCAGCATATATGCTGAAGAAGAGGTAGAGTATGAGTTGCGTAAGATGATGGATGCAGTTGAAAAGGCTTTGACTTTAGATACTGTATCTTCTGCTGAAGAGTGCCCTAGGATGGAAGTGTGGAGAACACCATTTTATGGTATGAAGGTAACATATGCTTGTCTTGGTTCTAAACTTTTCATTTTTGAGAGATCAGTCCTCATTCCTTGGTCTTTTATGTTATTAAATTTAGAATTGGAGGATATGCCAGAGTCATATGATGACTTCAAAAGGTTGAAGTTGCCTGTTGTTTCCCCTGTTTTGCCGACTGCATTACCTGGTCTGGAGATGGATTTAACTTGGGGTAAGTCTTAGCTTGAACTTTTGATTCTTTTTTCTCTTTTCACTATTGCCATGCAGTGCCACATTATTCTTTGTCACTGTACTGTCCATGATCATTGTGGCTTCATGCACCAGGTGATCTACCGATGTTGGATGATTTGAAGAAATTCATGTTTAATGATGTTGGAATATCAAAGAATAAGTGGACATCAGTCATGAAAAAAAGTGAGCTTGAGATAGACCAGTTTGTGACTCACGGCAAAATTGGAGGTGTCAAAACAGCAACCTCCAAGGGGAGCAATCAAAACATTGGAAGTAGCACTATCACTGAAAGAAAGAGACCAGAAAGATCAGCATTTGTAACACAGCAAAAGAACTCAGTTGGAGGTGGGACAAGTAATGTGTTGAATGCTCTTGCTGCATATTTGCGGTATCTGGAGGGTACTGCCCGAGATGAGTGGCAGGAGTACGTATTGGCAACTTTGGTATAAAAAAGTTTGGAGAAAATTTCGTCACTAGCAAATTCTAATTTAAACTATTAACCTTTGTTTTTATAATTCATCAGTTGGCTACTGAAAGTTGTTACATTGAGATCCTTGACTGGCCCAACAGCAAAACCCTTTGTCAAGCTATATTATGATGACTGGAGACAGTGTAGAATTAAAGTAACATTTAGCAGTACAGCACAGTTACCTCTATCTGTGTCTTCTTTGCTTGTTTAGTGCAACCAATAAATCTTTCAGTGTCTTATATTGCCTGACTCTTTGAACAGGAACTTTCGAAAGTAAAACTTGTATTCTGTAGTTTATCTTATTCAGTTAAAAATAAGAACTCGAGGATTCTGATTTCAGCTTCAGACTTTACTTGCTGCACTATTCATTTTGATGTATGGCTTACACGTTAGACATTTTGTTTATCCTCATTGCAGGGTACATGAAAAACTGCGTCAAGCAGAAAGTAGAGAAGGAGCCTCATTTGGTGCCCTTTTTGGATCTGCCCTTCTACTTGGAATAATTTCTAGAAGAAGAGTGTATTATGAGGCAATTAAGTACGAGAAAGAACGAAATGGTGGGTTTTTATCTCCTTTTGGGTATTCAGCAATCACTGTTGCTGCTGCTGTCAATACTGTCTGCTCAATGGAGGTAGTTTCTGCACCTTCGGTTATTTCTGAATGTAATTCTCTGTTGTAGACTAGTTTGATATTTGTGGAACTAAGATTGAAGGATATATCCTAGTTATTTATTAGCTTCCTTTGAACTAATTTAACATTTCCTTGATTTCTGTGTCAGTGGTATTGGCTTTTGGCTCTAAGAAGTCAAATAATTGAGAGAGGATTTTACTCTATTAGGATATGGAGATGGAATGGCTATTTAGTCCATGTGAGTGTTTGGAACTCCTTTTAACCACCTAACAAATTCTGAAATATAGAAGTAATTTACTTCTGGGTGTGTACAACTGTATTTATTCTCATGCTTAACTAGTGCAATGATTTCCTTTCCTCAGTATACTGTTTCCGGCAATGAAGGTCCTGCTGTTCTTCTTGTACATGGTTTTGGTGCTTTTTTGGAACATTTCCGTGAAAATATAAGTCATATAGCTGACGGTGGGAATCGAGTTTGGGCTATCACACTTCTGGGGTTTGGTAGATCAGAAAAGCCAAATATTGTTTACACTGAAGTCATGTGGGCCAAACTGATTAGAGATTTCATTATTCAAGTTGTTGGGGAACCAGTGCACCTTGTTGGAAACTCAATTGGTGGTATGTTCTAAGACCCTCAAATTGATCTTTAGAGAAAAGGCTCTGAAATGTGGAAGAAACATTGATCTACCTGGTTTAAATGTATGTTAAAAAAATGTATGTAATTGTCATCTCCTCTCTCCTTGCACTGATTGGGTTTTTATTTCTGTCAGGCTACTTCGTTGCTATTGTTGCGGGGCTTTGGCCTGCTTTAGCCAAGTCTCTGATCCTTATAAACAGTGCTGGCAATGTTATTCCTGAATACTCTGCTTTCCGTTTGTCTGAAGTAAGAACAGTAAAGTAATTTTATGAGTAGTTGGTTGTTTCCTTTCAATAGCTTTCTAGAGCCTCTGCTTTTGTCCACTTGCATACTGCCCCCCACCTTCATTTCACCCAACATGCAAAGGGGAATAGAAGGGAAAGGAAAGAAGAAACTTTTAGCAGCTATTTAATTTGCGTTTGCCATTGTTATTTTTGCTTGCCATCAACTATCAAAATTCATGATGCACACCCACTTTGATTAACATTTCAGGATAGGCAAACTTCTGGAGCAGCATGGCTGGGTGCTAGACTCCTTTTGCTCTACTTAAGGTTCAACATTAGGAACATAGTGAAGAGATTTTATCCCTCTGTAAGGATGGCTTTTCTTTCTTGCTTCTACGTTTTCTATTGCTAATATCCTCTAATATTTGCTCCTTAAAATTATGCTGTGCAGAAAATGGATCGAGCAGATGACTGGCTTATTGATGAGATGTTGAGAGCTGTATCCTTTACTAGGGAATGTTGAAAATCTCTTTCTTGCCTTTGTCTTTGTGCCTAAAATATTAATAATTTAATCTGGGGTATGCTATTCCCTTTCAGAAAACATGGAGGAATATGTGACTGCTATGACCTTAATGAAAAATTGTAGTCGTATGATCCTGATGTACTGGTGGTTCTTGAGTGCATCTTCAGCTTTGATCTCTCAGTTCCTCTTAATTATCTATTGGAACGATTTGAGAAAAAAGTTCTTGCAATACAGGTTATTCTGCTACAGCTTGGACAAAAGGCCCTTTACTTTGTCAATTCTTCTGTGTCTGATTTAATGTATCTCGTTCTTATTATTCTCTTTCAGGGCATGAGAGATCCACTTTCTGACTCGAGGTCCAAGTTATCGGTGCTCAGAGAGCATTACAAAGGGATTGTTACCAAAGAACTGGATGCCGGTAATTTTGATGCAACCAATTCCTATGGCTTGATCTTCTGGTTCATTGATTTAATGAAAGCATCACATTCCAACTAATAACAATTTCCTTGCTGCTGTTCATGCTCAGGTCATTGCCCCCATGATGAGCTGCCAGCCGTAGTCAACTCTGTTATCCGGGAATGGGTAGTGACTGTTGAACGTGAAGATGTTTCTGTTGGGTTAGCGGGTTAGAAAATTATAGTATTAATTAGAGGTAGGAACTGACTTGTGGAGCATAATCACGGAATTGATAACCGTATTTCTCTGGTTCTCTAGATTTTGCCGATGCAGTTGGAATCGCATATATTATATTGATTTTTTATTCCCTACATTCTGCACAAATTGGCTGGGATCTGCCAAAGCGATTTGGATAAGCGTGGATTTTTTTTTCGACACTTCCGAACTAAAAAAGACTTCTGTTTCCAATCGGACATGGGCGTCATGATTTACATAAATCCGAAAGGAATCAGAAAATAAAGGCTCTGTTAAATAAACTTAGATGCCTAGTTAGTAGATGTCTTGTAAGAAAAAGTAGCTAATTTAACAAGCCAAACTTCATATGGCACAAGATGCAAGATATCTAATTCCATTTTTTTTCCGTTTTCTTTGCAGACGGTAGGATAATATACCAATGACAATTTATTCTAATTTTACTAATTATGCAACAATAATTTATGCCTACACGGCCGTCAAGAAAACAAAAGGACGGCTTCCCCAATCGTTCAGGCTTTTCGAAGCAAAATGTAACCAGTAAAGATAAGTAGGGAATTTCCCAATCAGTGCCCTTTTTATTGAAATCATTCTGCAGCAATACAACTTTGGAGTGTTGGTTGGTTAACTTGATGCGTCAACTCTGATCGTGATTTGGAACTTCAAGATGACATTAGCAGGCAACCACTTGTTCTGTCCTAGCTGTAGATGGCTTTGCAGGAACACCTAGTTCACTTAGATGCGTCACGTCCATGGTAATACTGCGTTTCGTTACGCCCAGAAACCACGTGTTTTCTTGTCTTCAAACTCACCTTCTCTTATTCCCGTTTGGTCAGAGTCCAAATTGCCCTAGCTAACAATTCTTTAGCTCCATTTCATGACTAAGGCTTGTAATTTCGGGAACAATACCCCCATTACGAGACGTTAAAATACCTTTTCCCACAAGATCATTCAATATATCACCAGGATCTTTGGCTCCTCCGTGCTGCAAGAACTTGAACCTAATAGCAGATCCTGCGGCTAAAGAGAGTGGATCCTCTTGACATATCTTCTGCCATATTGTTGCAGCAAAGCATTTGGCATACAAGTAGCTATAATATCCTTCACGGAGTTCAGAAGAAAATATTTCAATACAATCATGTAACAGCAGAGTGGTGGAAGTAGCATCTAAAGGAATGTGAATGCATTTTTTTATTTTACTCTAATCTCCATTTACAAACATTATGCAATTATTTATTTGTCAATGATGCCAACAGATGAAAGAATTTCTCTATCATGTAAACAAAACAACACAACACAACACAACACATGCAAATCCAAAATGCGTTAGTTTTTATGTTTCAAAGTAAAAGACTAAATATATATTGACAAATAATCTAGAAACAGTTAATTGTATAAGTACCTGCCCCATAAGATGCAAGATGACCAAATCGGGTGTGCCAATGTGTGCCATCAACATGCTTCCAACTGGTATGTTGTCTTTTCAGTTCTGCAACAAGTGAAGCAGTATCGCTTATGGAGGATGCCTCTTCCCCAAATAGTTTTTGGTCAATTAAAGCATAGAATATCTGATACAAGAGCAAGACAAAAACATCAGTCGAGCAATATGCATTCCCTCCTGCTAAATTCAATTATTTAGGACTTGAACAACAAACCTGTCGCTGCAACTCAGTAGCAGAAAACATATCTTTGGCTCCCCTCATGGATTTCACCAGTTCTTCAGGTATTATGTCACCAGAAGAATAATGTCTAGCAAATGTCTTCAGGACCCGAAAATCCCATGCATAATACCTAATTTCAAAACCAACAAATAAGACGGTTGACTTTTGCAAGACGATTTGATACACCTAAAACTGCTTACCTATATATCAACATCAATGCCCATGATGACTTTGGTAGACAATGAAAAAAACATGACAAGTAATTATCCTCAAAACTTTCAGCATCAATGCCCATCATGATCCAACCAATCATAGATGTCATTTATGTAAAAAAATTAAATCAATAGAAATATAGAAGTTAATGCTTTAGGTGAGAATTTCCTTTGTGTTTACTTAAATAATCTCCATCTCTAGAAGGCAGGCATGGATATATAAGAAGTTCACTTACTGAAAGAGATTGGAAGGTATTTCAGCAAAATCAATAACAACTCTGGTCCCTGAAAAATGTTGGTAATCCTGCACGCCAAAATCATCAAGGGCAAACAATCAAATCAAATAGGGGGAAAAAATGTAAACACTAGTCAACCACAATCCCATCCATCAAATACCGTTCTGGAAAGCAACGAATGAAGTGCATGTCCAAACTCATGGAAAAGTGTATCTACTTCCCAGTGGTTGAGCAACACACATCCTGGCCTAGAGCCCAAGAAATTGCAACTAGGGCTACAATCTGTGGGTCATCAAGCAGAAGTCTGTTACACCCATATGAATATCATATACAAACATACAACTTTTTGCTGCAGTCTTAGGTTATCTGCTAACACACGTTTCCCAAGTAAATCCAAAGAAGGCCAAGCATCATTCTTATTATATTAATATTTTGGCTCTCATCAGACAAAAAATAATATGAAGGGCAACTAAAGAAGGTTGTATGTATCATGGTGTAACTAAGGAATTAAAAAAACATTTGAATGTCACGTAACATCATATATTCCAGATGGAAAATGTAGAATGACAATAAAGAAGAAAAACCTTCACATACAGGAAGTTGGTATTCTGTTTCAGATATTCGACGTCCCCCTTTGATGGCAAAATGTGCACAAACAGGATGCTTATTCTTTCTTGATTTCAAATCAAGGTATAAGTAACCCAAGTCACCCTACAGTTTGAAAGAATATAATGTCATTTACAGGATATAGACATTGAAATCACAGATGCCAATATCCTGCTAAAAAGACACGAGTAATACAGACAGTATCTGCCCCAGATTGTTTTTATAGGTTTACAGGAGAGTAAGAAATGAGACTTCATTATAAGTACACCACTGAACAGACCAAAAAAAAAAAAAAATTTAAAAACTAATATCCATTGAAAAAGCTATAGAAACAGATTGAAATATGTGTTGTAAAGATGGCTGATTTAATGACCTATTCTTTGCTCTAATATGATACTTAAGTAAAAGTATTGCTTTCCACACCCAGAGGAAAACCAATTCATACTCATATATGCTCAATGAGATCAGCTCAAAAACTAAGGGATTACATTATTTGCCTATTACTCCAGTTTTCCACATACCAACACTCGATGCATTTTGATAATTAAAATGTGAGAATGCACAAAAAATTCCACAACTTGCGTTGGGAAATAATTATTAAAAAAAAAAAAAACTAAAACTATGTCCCTGTTCCCATCATCTCCATTTGTCCATTAATTGCAAAAGGACTTTGCGGAGGGTGAAAGGGTTGCCAAGAATTACATTACATATGTAATATGACAGCAGATGTTCAGTTATGGTCATGAATAAACATCTAATTTACCCAAATAAAATGAAGGCACGCAAGCAAAATGCATATTCATTAGATGCTCAGCAGCGAAGCATATAAGAATCTTAAATCGAAAAGGTCAATGTAAAAGATACCCATATATGACCTCATCCGGGTGATGTAGGGCTATTTTAAGGACATCTTGATGCCATGATTCACCAGGTGCAAGAGGAATGTAGTGAAATGTCACACCAAACAATGACTCAGCCAGAACTTTCAAGCCCTCGAGACATTGGGATAAAGGAAAAAATGATGCAACAACCTGCTTAACAGAAAGAAACAGTCATATAAATTTAAAGATAAAGGGAAAAAAAAAATGATGCAGTAACCTCCTTAATAGAGAGAAACAGTCATATAAATTTAAACAAAGGGCCTAATTTTGTGCAATTTGAAGACACTCACGTAAATGAAAAAAAATATTTAAGCAAACATGAGAAAGTAATAAAGAGCACTTAAATTCATCCTACTGTAATTTCTTTTCACGCTGCATAAATGCATTTCTTTTCATGCTGCATGAATGCATTTGAGAGTACCTTTTTCCTCTAATTTCCTCTTATGAAATTGCTAGGACTGTAATTTTATTTCTTCAGAAAAGCAAAAGAATACACCCCCCCCCCCCCCCCAAAAAAAAAAAAGGCAGCATATCTAGCTACTGGGGACAAATTTACAACAATTTACAGAAAAGATACCAAAACTTGCCTTAAGCATTAGCAGTCGGTGGCAAAGCATCTTTTTAAGGATCCAAAAACTTATGGAAATTGAAAGGTTCTTGATGATTAGGCTGTCATTTATTACACTCAGATTATCATTTTCTTTCTAGTTT